>CAEFZP010002065.1:447500-500000 GCA_903064625.1 Mallotus villosus
GTCCACCAGGAGGTGCAGGGCTGCAGTGAGCACGCCCAGTGCTGATGGACCAGAGCAGGGGTAGGGGCAGGAGGGTGTAGGTGGCGAAGAGAGTGAAGAGCACGTACCATGCCTGGTCCCTGTCCACGCCCCCGACCACGCCCGCTAGCACCTGCACTGTCTGAGAGAGCCAGCTAGCCAGGGCCGCGTATCTGGGAGACCACACACACACACACACACACACACACACACACACACACACACAGACACGCACATGCACACGACCGCATGAAAAACACACACAATAATAACCAGAATCACGTCTGAAGTACGTGGACATAAAATCATGTGGAAGTCAAATTATATTCTAAATCTGCATGGATATACCCAAATCAGCACCCTATTTCTAATAGAAGGGGGGGCCATCTGGCACCTGATAAAAGCCCTCTGTGGATGAACACTGTTTATGACAGACCCTAGAGAAGCTCCAGCTTCCTCTTACCTCAACCACTCTGGCGATGACATCATCCCCTTACAGGTCAGCACCACGACGCAGAGTCCCGCCCCCAGCATGATGAACATGCCTCCCAGCCAACCGTGGACAAAGTCCAGCTCCTCGGGGGATATGAGCAGGGAGAGGAGCAGGATGTGCAGCTTGGTGAGGATGTCGATCATGTTGGTGACCACCAGAGATGTCCGTCTCTGGCCGGAGGAGTACTGCTGGTACAGTTTCTCCAGGTCAGGAGATCTGGGGCGTGCACAGTCCAGTCATTAGACACGATACACGGGATGATCACAGGATAGATTTCAGTCAGACACCTTATCGGGGTGTAGAGGTGTAGATTTTGTTTGTATGCGTGTGCACATGTATATTTACAGTGTGTGTATATTTACAGTGTGTGTGTGTTTATAGTGTGTGTATTTGTCCTTACTTGAAGGTGTGGTGGAGTGCGGGGATGAACACCCCTTTGACCGTGGTGCCGTAGGAGACGAAGAAGTCGGAGTCGTTCAAGGTGTCGGCCTGCGTCTCCCTCGAGGCTCGCGCCGTTCTGTCTGGGTGGACGCGTGCTGCTGAAGAACGCCGCTTGTGCAGCATGTTGCCCCGAGACGCCTTGCTGCGTATCTGCCTGGGGGGGCGGGGGAGCGGAAGGAGTTAGTCATGTCTTACTGGATCCATCCATCTACCTGTCCATCCATCCATCCCCCCCCCAGCCCTGTACGAGGTCCCCCCCCAGCCCTGTACAGGTCCCCCCCATCCCTGTACAAGGTCCCCCCCCAGCCCTGTACGAGCCCCCCCCCAGCCCTGTACGAGCCCCCCCCCCAGCCCTGTATGAGGCCCCTACCTGTTGATGTCGTCCATGTAGGCGTCCGTCACCAGGATACGGTGGTTGCCAACGGGGTCTCGTTGGTCGATGACGTGCCTCACCGCTGTCTGCCACTTCAGTTTTTTCCTCTTCGTGTTTGGCGTGCTGGGACACGCCCTCGAGCTTCGCGCTGATGGCGGCTGGATCGTGACGTCACTGGATCGCAAAGCCCCGCCCTCTGACACGCCATCGCCACCCCCCCTCGCCACCGCCGCTGCCCACCGCGCAGGTTGCCATGGCGACACCGAGTTTTGGTTCAAACGGACACACACCTGCCTCACCTGGCGTGGAGGCTTCTCAGGCATTCAGAGAGCATCCCAGGCCTACGCTGTGGCCAGAGTCTGCATCCCTACCTGGAGAGGAGAGACAAGGGAGAATGGAGGAGTGGGGAGAGGAGAGACAAGGGAGAATGGAGGAGTGGGGGAGAGGAGAGACAAGGGAGAATGGAGGAGTGGGGGAGAGGAGAGACAAGGGAGAATGGAGGAGTGGGGGAGAGGAGAGGTCAACAAAGGGAGGAGCGAGGAGAGGGGGGGAGGGAGAAATGCCTCTGTTAGCTTTGTAATCACATTGTAATAGAACAATGACTATTCTTTAAGATGTCTATATATTCTTTGGCCTAGAACAATATTGCTGAGGTTTTAACTTCTGTAAAGCTAGCATAACCTTTTGGCTTAAGAAAGTATTGCTTAAGTTTCCGTTTGCTGACAAACGTCTAACAAATGGGACTGTTTAACCCTGGTTGTTTTGCCCATACTCCAGGGATTTTTGCTGACAACTTCTTCTTTCTTGTCTCAAGCTATTTTTTTTATATTGAGCATCTGTATTAAGTTTTGCAACCTATTTCCCTTTTCTGTTTATTGAAAAGTTCCTATTTTGATAGACATAAACTATTGAACTAATGATGTAACTGTCTGGAATTACTGTATAAAAGAGTGGCCAGAATGGGCGTATCTAGCCCTATTTTAGGGGGTCTGGAGCCCCCCAAAAAGTTTCATTAGCCCCCCCAAATAAAAACAAAATAAAAAACATTTTTTTTCATATTTTAAATCTAAATGTGTGAATTTCTCTTCCTAAAACCCACTAGAGGACACTATTTAAAAGGATATTTTCAAAAATGTATTCTGGGGGAACATGCCCCCGGACCCCCCCTAATTTTGCTGGGTCACAGGAAAAATTATAGGTTTTATCTAGGGGCTTAGTCCCCCCAAAAGTGGGAACCTAGATTCGCCCCTGGGTCAGATCATGACACCTTTAGCGAGCCCTTCTACTCCAGACATCATTTATGATACTGTTTTAGAACTCCTCCTCCTTGCTTGTAAGAATAAACAGATAAAGACAAATTCTTCTGACCTCAGATATTCAATCATAGAAATTCCACCACAACATCATCCCCTTGTTTTATGTTCTCATCCTGTGTGCAAACTCAAAGGCTGTGCTGTTACATTGGTATGTCAGTGTGTGTGTGTGTGTGCAACATACCTGCCAGAACTACGGAGTGTGCGTAGGGATGACATAAAATGTGTAAATCCACAGCTGAGAATCTGGTCCTTATCTTGTCAGTATGATCTGGCCCTCCAGCTAGGCCCTTCACAGGAGCCAACCCTTCCCTTCTCAAGTTCCAGGCATCGTAGCTTATCCTCTTCTCCTGTTGTATCTTCCTGACTGCGTAACTGTCGAACCTCACAAAATCCTGGGTCCTGCTGGCCGGGCGGCTAGCTTCACACACGGGGGGCAGGTGCGGAGAACAGACCGTCAGACGAACCAGAATCAGGCAGGAACGGAGTGAAGCATGAGGAGGACACGCAGGAGCCGTATGTCCCGAGGCTTTAGCACTGCTCCCTGTTTCCATACGTGTGTGTGTGTGTGTTTGTGCACGGCAGGCTCTAGGGTTTAACCCAGTTAATGAGCTGATGGGTAAGCCCAAGATGGCCACAAAGCTTTGCTAGGTGAGTGTATATGTCTGTGTCTATATGGTACTGTACTGAGCACTGTATTGCATTGAGTGGCAAATCTAATCCAAGTTCAAAGAAAAGGAGAACCCAGAGAAACGTGAAAGCAGGGGAGGACACCGTCACTCTCTTGACAGGTCACCATGACACTGAACGCAGAAACACACTCAGCTCCAACATCCAGCAGATCAATAATACACAACACTACAACTTCTTTATACTGTACTGTAGTGTGTGTGTAGGGTGGTATTCTCTGCGTAGGATTAAAACATGTTAATCTCCTTGTTGTCCTCAGCAGTTGTCCTTAAGGTCAGCAGGCCAGTGAGTCATCACTTTCATCCAGCTCCCTCTCACGTCACTGGTTGACACGGGGTTGGGTCATCGACCTTAACTATTAACCTCTGATTAGTCTGTGCGACCTGGAGGAGGGAGGGTTAGCTAATTCCCTCCCCATCTTCCTCTCCACCCGGCGTGTTGTGAGAGAGAGACATTAGAGAGATGTGGATGTGACTTCTGATTGGCTTGTGTGTTCCTTGGGCACCCTGTGGCAGGATTTGATTGGCACATTGGAATCTATCTATGTGGGATAACTCTGAGGATGCTGGGAAGTGATCTGGATTATAGGGCTTGGTAAGGCTTCTTATAGAGAGCAGCAGGTCCTTACCCTGACAGACTCACAGCCATATGGACCTCTCTCTCTCTCTTACACACACACACACACACACCTCAAAAATAATAGTGTCACATACATTCCGGAACCCAAAATAAATGTGACATTACAAACATAGCTTCCAGAGTTCTAAACAAGCTAAACATATATTTAAACTTTGTTTTATTTGAAAATGAATCAATTTGCACATGCACATTTTACTTGGAAGTTTCAGGCAAACACATTGAGTAGAACTGTTGGAGCAATACTGTCTCTTGTGAGGCAACACACACACAAACACACACCAAAGGTCCATGTGCGCACATGATACTCAGGCGATCAGTCTCACCTAAGTGGTGTGTCACTTAAAAGTGGCACGTTTCATTTCAGAACTCAGTAAGTCACTTGACACCCTCTTTACTACTCCCTGCGGGTGTGTGTGTGTGTGTGTCAGTCAATGTGTGTTTGGTTTGAAGGCCATACATGATGGGTTTGACTTATGACCTAAACAAACTGGCTTAACGATCAGTCTCAGCTGAGAGCTCTCCCTCCACTCAGGGTGAATCATGCTAAGCCTTTCATAGCACTGCTACTTTTCATCCTCTGGACTCGCGCCTGTCCTGTTCAAAACATGCAGCACAAACTTCAACCTCACTACCATCTTACAAGATAGTATAACAGGTAAATATAAAACATAAACATAGATATGTGCATACAATAAATAAACATCTTAAAGGATATAGTTCACGTCATACGGTACACGGGAAAGTAGAATCGTCATCACGCATCTGTTAAGTACTTGATATTAGATTAAATATCTTCTCTCTTTCTGGTGTTGATATAAAAATAGAAATAGTATGGAACCTCCATGCCACACGTCAGTGCTTTGTTCCAGTGATAAAAGTGGGTGGAACCTTGTCGTGTCTTAGATGACCTCTGTCTTAGTCTGAAGACGGCTTGGCACAAACCCAATAATTAACCAGGACCGACAATCTTCATCATCATCATCATCATCATCGTCCTAGTTGTTGTAAACTGGACTGGCATGGTTGGCATAGCTGATGCCTAAGGTGCATCAACCAATCACGTGCTTTGAACTGGCAATTTCAGAATATGTTTGATGGCGGCTTGGTATGAACATGACATGATGTTCATCACTGATGCAGATCAGGAACACAAGGTAAGTCTGGTTATACATGACAGACAATTTGAAACACAGTTAGTATCCATCCATAATGGATACACGGAAACACAGCTCTTCATTCCAGTGTAAATGATAGCGAGGCCGTGTGTAACTCAAAAACAAACTAAAACATATTTGGCTAAGTGAGTTGTGGTCTGTTCAAGCTAGCTAGGATGGGTCAGTGTCTTTACCACATACCACTCTCCTGAAGTGTACAGGACTGGGAGTTTACTGGATCCTTACTGATGCACTTTACTGGATATAAGCTGTTCTGTGTTTAATGCATTTTTAGTGTTTCCCTTTCTTTTTTTAATTAAGCTTAAACATATCAAATCAAAATGGACCTGAGGAATGAGAGGACAAGTAGGCTAGCATGTAGGCTAGCATGTAGGCTAGCATGTAGGCTAGCATGTAGGCTAGCATGTATGCTAGCATGTAGGCTAGCATCTCAACCTATGTGTGTAGGTTAAGGGTAACTAATCCCTACGACTACTAAACCGAAGGCAAGATGCCCCACACCATGAAACTCCAGTGTCTGTGGACAGGTAAACGCACAGCCAGAAATCTGTTACACACACACACGTACTACACACATACTTACAATCCACTCAGTCGCAGTGGGATTGCAAAATGTTATAAATAAACAAGTAGGCTGAAAATAGCTTACTAATAAAAGTGGCACATAAAATGGGGACTTTTAAAGAAATGCTGAACTGGCAACTTTGAGGGCAAGGGGGGGGGTGGGGGTGCGGTTGTAAGGCCGGTAATGCCAGTGAGGTCTGACGGGGCTCATTTGGAGTCGGAGGGGCACAGCAGTGCATGCATAACATATGCATGGAAGTGAGTGAGATGGTGGGGCTCTGTCGATAAGGGTAGCAGGTGGTTAGGTGGGGCTCTTGGCCAGTCAGTAAACGGAGAGATCAGTCGGAGGGGGGAGGGGCAAGTACGTGAGGGGAGGGGGGAGGGGGGGGGGAGTAGTCAAGAGTCTCTGGGTTGTCCACAGTGGAAGCGGCGTGTGTCTACTTGATATTCTTCAGCAGGGAGGTGCGAGCGTTCACCACTGCCTTAAACGCATCCTCACTTCCTGGTGCCACACACTTGTCAGGATGCAGCAACACGGCTAGCTTCCTGTACGCCTTGTTAACCTCTTCCCTGGAAACAAGAACAAGAACCAAAATGAGCCTTGTGTTACAACTGCTCAACAATGGCATTTTTTTTTGGTGTCAGGTTGAGGATTAAACATACAGTTTTGACTTCCTATCAAACCTGTGTACACACATTTACCATGTAGGAAGTGGCACAGAGAATTCACACAAAGTCTGACTGTGCGTGTGTGTATGATGTATGACGTATTTGTGCGTTTGTGTGCATTGAAGCTAATAAGCAGGTTGGGACACTAATGGGATTCCTGTGTAAAGCCCCGTCAGCTCCGTCTGTGGGTGGGCTGCGTGCTCCCCAGCCAGCTCATCAGGGCTAATTGACATTGAGTCAGGTAAGACTGCGGAGGTTAAGGCTGTACAGTAATGATGAGGATGACAGGGGATCAGGCCCGGGGCCGACCACTAAACCAGAACATCCTCCACAAGTCCGGATCCAATCACTTAGTGTCCCTTACGCCAAGACCACGTTCAATAACCACGCGTGACTGTGTATATGATTAGATTTAAGTATGTTCAAAACAAGCTGTGTGTGTGTGTGTGTATGGGTGTGTGTGTATGGGTGTGTGTGTGTGTGTGTGGGTGTGTGTGTGTGCGTGCGTCTCACCGGGTGGCTCCAGGTTTGACCCCCAGCATGTCCCAGGAGTCCTTGCTGTTGCGGATGCGGCGGATGGTGTCGGCCTGCTCCTTGGTGAAGCCCACACTGACCTCAGCCACCGGACGCTTCCCTCCATTCTCACACATGTCAGTAATGGAGGAGAAAAACGACTACACACACACACACACGTATACACACACACACACAGACACACACACAATAGTCAAACACAGTATCTGTCATGTCTGTCATCCTTCTAGGCTTATAGTTTTAAGAAAATGTCATCATCGTGTGTATGCGTGAGCTGTTTACGTCAGTGTGTGCGTTTAAAGGTCCCACCTGAAACATGTCACTGATGCCCTCCCCACTCTGGGCTGACGTTTCAAAGTAGTGGAACCCCCGAGACTCCGCCCACAGCCTGCCCTCCCCCTCGTCAACCACCCGTCGCTTGGTCAGGTCCACCTGTGCCCAAGACACACAAACACACACAAACAGCACATACACACACACACACCACACACACAAACAGCACATACACATCGAATTATTAAAGCGTAAGAAACTTGCTGACATTTGCACAACACAACATACTCCAAACAATCAATAATTCCTTCAGGCACCTTAATATGCGCACGCCAACTTCCCCAACACACACAGAGCTCCCACTGACCTTGTTGGCACAGACTACGAATACGATGCTCTCCATGTTGGCCTGGGATCCCATTTCCTGCTTCATCTCCCCCAGCCAGCTGTCCAGAGCATCAAAGCTCTCTCTCAGACCAACATCATACACCAGCACCACGCCCT
Source organism: Mallotus villosus (assembly GCA_903064625.1). NCBI lineage: Eukaryota > Metazoa > Chordata > Actinopteri > Osmeriformes > Salangidae > Mallotus > Mallotus villosus. The sequence continues at coordinate 455,187 of CAEFZP010002065.1, forward strand.
GGGAGTCCTTATAGAACTCATTACGGACCTGCGCCGCAGGGAGGGAAGGGAGCGGGAGGGAGAGGGAGGGAGGCAGGAGGGGGGGTGGGTGTGCGAGAGACAGAGAGAGAGAGGGGGAGGAGAAATCACATTTCCTACGTGTGACCTATGATTATTGATTAAAGGGTGAAAAAGAGAGAAGTGCACCTCTATCTGACTTCTGGCATCAATAATTTACTGTAGCACAACAGCGCCCCTTAATGGTAAAGAGACACACTTTAGATTTCCTGCTATGGACCTTTATATGGACAGGTGAGCCTAACATTACTGTTGACACAATGGTTGTCAGGGACTCAGGCTACAAACTACAGCTGCTGCTGCAGAACTACAAATCAAGACAACCTGTTACCAAGTTTGCTTTTGTCCGTTACAACAACAAAATGTTATCTTTGATTAAATTAGCCTATTTCTCGGGACTCACCTCATAAAAGAAAGGGTGTCCGGCCATGTCAAAGATGTTCACCTTGATCTCACGGTCTCGAACCTGGACTCTGGTCAGGTGTAAAAGGATCATATTAGTTATCATATCCTAACTAGCTTGCATTTAGCCAGAAACACTTGCACAATCCATCCATGCCTCGTCACATACTTAGTAACACCGTAGTCAATCCCGATGGTGGCCAGATATTTGGGCACAAATCTCTTCTCACAGTAACGTTTGATGATGCAGCTCTGGAATAGACAGGAGGAGAGTTAATGAACGTTAGCTGCTACCATCATTTAATTGTGGATGACTAAGAACCTGCAACATTCAACCATTTGTGCATTCCAGCACATAGGTCACTATCTGCACAACCTAGCTAGCTTGTGAACCTGTGTCATGTTAAGCAAGTCGATATACATACAAAAAACAAGTGTCTGTTGTGTATACAATAAGCTTTGGTAAACCCATTGAGTAAATGCAATCTATACATTACATGTATACAACTACAGCAGGTGTGTGTGCTAGTATTGACAAAACTAGCTAGATAGGTACATACGCTACACAAACTTGCAATGTTGTACTATCTGTTTACAAAACAACAATCTACAGTGCATGTATCAACAGTGAGTGGGCAGCACGCCAGCAGGACGACTCACCTTCCCCACCTCAGCGTTGCCAAGGCTGATCACCTTTACACGCAACGATTTCTTGTTTTCCCGTCTCTTCTGCACATTTGAGTCCATCTTTCGATTCGGGCTACGTTAGTCGTCAGTAAACAGTGCAATGTTGTAACCGTGTTGTTGTTGCCTTAGAACTTAGCCTAGCTGAATAGCTAGCTAATCTTGGCCAGTTCAAACCGTATTTACATTCCAAAACGGTGCCAATGATGCTTGTTCAAGAGGTTTTAATTACTGTGTGTGGCTAGCAGCAAATTCTTATCACGCCCCTCGTCTAGAGCTACCACTCCATTGCAGAGATTATACTATACGTTTCTAATGTAGTCACTCTTCACGTCTTAGTAAATAATGTACAGCTGCTAGTAAACGACTTGGCGAGTGTCACCTCAATTTATGGCATTTGGCTGAACGCAGTAAAAAACAAAATAGCTACTGTAGGTAGCTAGCTAGAGGCTACCTAAATTAGCCGGTTGCTGGTTGACGTTTCTTCGTTTGTTTATTTTTGATACCCAACCGCAGATTCCATATATACGTAAACTACGGTGGCCAATGTCTGCACACACAGAGACCGTAGGCTATAATATTTTTAGCTTGGATTTTATCTATCTCAACAATTAAAGTTTACCGATAGTTACTTTTTAGATGAATAAAAACGGCTAGCCACAGATTAGAGAGATGCAGACAAATGACTAGCTTGTAGATCAACTGGATCCATGGAGGTAGACTACACAGTTTCCATGACAACAAAACATATTGCAACACTTTTCGCAGATTCGTTATAAATCATAAATCATACCCTGAATTAAACTCTCCTGAGCGAGAAGAGAACAGCATTACTCAAATCGTCCAAATCTATTTTTGTAGGTTTTATTCTGTATCTGTCCAATCTGAAACCGTATACACGCAAATAAGTAATTCCAACCCTCAGTGTTGTCATTGTGTTGTGTTGTCTTTTTCCATTGTCATTTTTATTGCCTCTACGCAGCTATATTTACCCCTATTGCTCATAGACCATAGTGACCCCGAGCAAGCAGTATGCTGGAGTTAAAGTAAGCTCATGTTCAGAGTTGGCCAACTATTGATTTTTTGGAAGCTACCAGTCAAATATCAGATGTTATATCATCATACTGTCTGCCTAAATAGCTTCCAAACACAATCGTTTATCAGGTTACACAAAACGTTAAGAGGTATAAATCAGAGGGTCACATAGTTACAGAATGCAGGAAGGACTGTATTTGCTGGGCTACAGAAGAAGGGTCAGGATCAAGGGACTGAGTTTTGTGGGAGCAGCTAAGGGTTAAGAGTTAGTGAGAGTGGGTGGGATGAGGAGGTATGAGAGATGAGGGAGGGAGGGAGAGAGGGGAGAGTGAGGGAGTTTTTCCAATCTGAGTTCAGACTTCCAACCCGAGATCACACTCTTTCCGTCCGTCCACACTACCTCGTTCTTCCGTCCCATACTCCAGACCTCCACGGCAGGCCGGCCGGATCCACCAGACGAGAGCTTCATCTTCGAATCCTTCTCCACCTCTACCTCTGTCTCAATCTTCACCTCCGTCTCTACCTCCGCCATCGTCACCTTTGTCTTCACCTCCATCTCAGCCTCAGCCTCTGTCTCCACCTTCAACTCCATCTAAATCTCCATCTCCACCTTCATCTCCACCTCCATCTGCTGGGGAGAAGATGCCCCTGAAGCTGCCCTCCATGCCCTCCATGCCCTCCATGCCCACCATGCCCTCCATGCCCAGAGTGCCCAGGCTACCTCTGCCCAGCTTTGATGGCCCTCGGCGGCTGCTGATGGAGTGCACCTCTGTGGTGGACCACCAAAGCCTTGAAGGTACGCAATCTATTACCTTCGATGCCCCCTCGCCCCCACCAGTCCCGACCTCCTTCACCCTCTGACTTCTGACTCACTACTCCACCTGACCTGGTGAAGCAGGCAGGACAAGCATCAAGACATTCACAGCTGGTCATGTCTGCTCACTGTACGGTGTCTTACTAACTTGATTCATTTAACCAATTGTTTGTCTAGGAAGATTAAAACAACAGCTGAGACAGTATGTATGTGAGTGATATTACAAGGATGTATTTGGCTAGCTGTGTTGTAGTAGTTAGCTAGCTAGTGTTGTTCAGTGCTTGTTGTGGTATTTGGTCTGTACCGGCAGGTTACTGTACCCCTGCAGTATGGACTTGTTCCATCAAATTGCTCTCCTATGACTGGTTTAACCAGATTACCTCTGAGCTGCTTCACATGCAAGGGATCAGAAGTCCAATACACACACACACACACACACACACACACACACACACACCACACACACACACACACACTAGAGCTGAGGAGCAACTCTTACAAACAGCTGAGGGTATTTCCAATTGTCCATGTATTTCACCATGACTTAGCTTGATTATGTGCTGTTGGTAAACAACAGACGGGGTTCTCTAGAAATCCAACAATAGGATGTCATAATAAACCATCTTGTTAGGAAGATGATGTCGAACAGCGTTCATATGTATTCAGAGTCATGCTCATGGCAGTCAGCAGGAGGGAGGGGGAGAAGAGGAGGCTAGGAGGGAAGGGGGAGGGGGAAACGGTGATGGAAGTCCTAACACACCAATAGATTTCCTTACTGACATGTCATTTCTTTCTCTTCCTCTCCTCCCACACCACCACCTCCCCCCACTCTCTCTCCCCTCCCCCCCACTTGCCCCCCCTCCTCTCCCTGTGACGTGCCCGCTCCCTTGCGCGCGCAGCCCCCCCCTCTCACTGCGCATGAATGAAGAGGGGGGCGTGTGTGAATGAGTGTGTGTGTGTGTGTGTGGAGGGATTAAGCATCGCAGGGTGTTGTGTGTTGCTCCGGGTCTTTTGCATCTGTGTGCTCAGTTGATTGTGTACCTATATCTTTGTGCAGGAGCTCGTGTGTGTGTGTGTGTGTGACTGGCATTGTTCTCCAATGTGAATTCAGTGCTGTTAGAGAAGCCAAGGTCATTGAAGCCTGGTCACATGAGCAGAGTGTGAGCCAGCAAGCGAACGCGAGTGTGTATGTGTGTGCGTGTGTGCGTGTGTGTGAACCTGTCAGCGCAGCGTGTGTGTTTAGATTAGTCTCTCTGGATGTTCAGTACCAGGGGTGAGGACCTCATCGGTGCGTCCATCAATGTATGGTAAGATTTTTAATTTTTATTTAAACGTGTGTGTGTGGGAGAGAGGGAGAGAGGGAGAGAGAGAGAGAGAGAGAGAGAGAGACAGTGTGTGTGTGTGTGGTGTTTCATGTTTTAGTTTGCCACCAATTTAGTCTCTCTCTGAGATTTATAGTCAGAGTCAGATTTCTCTGCCATCAACAGCAGGTGTTTGTGTGTGTAAACATGTCTGTATGTCTGTGTGTGTGAGTGCATGGATGTGTGTCAGTGTCATGGAAACATGGCTATGCTGGGGATGTCAGAGCCAGAGATATACGGTGTACCATGTACGTGTGTGTGTGTGCGCATGTACATGTATTTGCTTGCTATTCTCACTGAAGCTGACTATTATACAAACAGTGGGCATATGTTCAAACAAAGAGTGTTTTGAACAGGTGGGAACGAGCTCTGTGTGTTTTTCCCCAACAAGGACGTCATTGCACCCCTACCCACATGCACAAACATGAACACACACAAACACACACACACACACACACACAGACACACAAAGGTATCCCAGTGTTTGATTGTGGCAAAACAGATGCCGTTCATTGTCACAGGTGTGTGTGTGTTTGTGTGAGAGTGTGTATGTGTATGTGTGTACACGTGCTCTCGTGTCTTTTAGGTTTGACTGTGATCAATCTCCCCTCGGAGCGTGACGCGGCTGCTGTTGATGTACTGTGAGCAGCACGGTGCCGAGGCCGACGGAACAGCCTGACTGGTCCCCATGGGAGAAGCAGGAAATAATCCATATCTCTGTGAATCCACATGAATCTCTGTAAATCCGCATGAATTCCCATGCATCTCTGTGGACGTGTGTGGATCTCTGTGAGACTCCATGTCTTAGGGCTGTTTGTTTCACCATAATCCTCCGCCAACTGTCATCTTCTCACTGAACAACAAACAGAGGGAAGGAGAGAGGGAGGAGGGAGGGGTGACCGAGGACCGAGAAGAGTACGGGAGACATACCTTGGGAGGTGAAGAAGGAAGAGAGAGAAAATCAGAGAGGGAGAGAGGGACCGAGAAGGAGAGGGATGGAACGAGAGGGAGGGGGAGGGAGGCGGAGGTATGGAGAGGGGGAGGGAGGGAGGGAGGGGGAGAGGTATGGAGAGAGGGGGAAACACACAGAGGTGTGTATGACAGAGGTTAATGCTAGGGCAGTTCTTTGGTTTAACGTGTGGATCAATAAAACAAGAGGCTCACTCCAGCCTACATGTCTCACACGCTCGTCGATTCTGATGATGCGAGTGTAAATGTGTGTGTAAATGTGTGGGTGTGTGAGGAGGGCTACACCCTTGGGAGTAGTGATTGTGGGTTGGATGAGGATGGATCATAGTGATGATTTATTCATGGTTGTTCACGAGGACAACAAATCGACGACAGCATCAGCAACATGACAACAACAACAACAACTCCATTTTGTAGTCAGGGAGATCGCTGTCTCAGCAGAACAGACTCAGCAATCATTATAATCTACCTTTGTCTCTAACTCTCTACCCTCTCTACCCTCTCTCCCTCTCTCCCCTCTCTCCCTCTTTCTCTCTCTCTCTCTCCTCTCATCTCTCTCTCCTCTCCCTCCCTCCCTCCCTCCCCTCCCTCCCTCCCTCCCTCCCTCCCTCCCTCCCTCCCTCCCTCCCCCTCCCTCCCTCCCTCCCTCCCTCCCTCCCTCCCTCCCTCCCTCCCTCCCTCCCTCCCTCCCTCTCCCCCAGGTGTGTGCGGATGTTGCGGGGCTCTGAGACCCCGCTATAAGAGACTTGTTGACAACATCTTCCCAGAAGATCCTGAGGTGTGTGTGCCAAGTCCCGTCCATCCACTTAACAGATCCACAGTACTCGTATGACACACATACTCATACACACACACACACACACACTCATACATGCACACACACACATACTCATACATGCACACACACACACACACACACACACACACACACACACACACACTCATACATGCACAGTGCACACACACACATACGCACACACTCATACACGCACACGCACACACACACACACACACAACACACACTCATCCATGCACACACCACACTCATACATGCACACACACACAGACGCACCAACATTCACTTACACCCTTCCTAAAGAGCAGGGGATATCCTCTGAAAGGAAACTGTACATTAGTGTAGAGATTAGACACTTAATCGCAAATGGAATATTTAATCTGACGTAACAACCCTGGTTCCTGGGAAGATATCCTCAATATCGCTGCTTGTCTGTGTGTGTGTGTGGTGCAGGACGGTTTGGTGAAAGCTAACATGGAGAAGCTGACCTTCTACGCGCTGTCTGCTCCAGAGAAGTTGGACCGCATTGGAGCCTATCTGTCTGAGAGACTGTCCAGAGACGTGGCCCGACACAGATATGGGTACACACACACACACACTTACACACACACACACACTTATACACACACATATAGGCACACACACACACTTGGGAAGGTCACAACAACTGCTCTGATATCACGGTTGATACCTTCTAATCTATGTGTGTGTGTGTGTGTGTGTGTGTGTGTGTGTGTGTGTGTGTGTGTGTGTGTGTGGTGTGTGTGTGTGTAGCTATGTGTGTATAGCGATGGAGGCGTTGGACCAGCTGTTGATGGCGTGCCACTGCCAGAGCATCAACCTGTTTGTGGAGAGCTTCCTCACTATGGTCCGGAAGCTTCTAGAAGCAGACAAGCCCAACCTGCAGATCCTGGGGACCAACTCTGTAGGTGTCACACACACACACAGACACATGCTTATGTACACACACGTGGTTTAAATATAGAACTGTCACATCTGGACCTGACTTCCTGCCTTCAGCTATGACACACACACGGAAGTATAAAGGCTTAAAGATTACCCACGCAGAAACACACACACACACTTAGAGATTAGAGAGATTACTGCAGAAGGGCAGCCAGACTCATATCTGCATGTGTGCGTGTTTGTGAGTCTGTGTGCGTGTGTGCGTATGCGTCTGTGTTTGTGCGGACGAGATGGAAGGCAGGAATAAAGCCTGGTTATTCTGTCCACGCAGCCTGGATTGTTCTAGCCCTTGTTGTCTTCGTTCTCTATTTTTACTCTCTCTCTCTCTCTCTCTCTCTCTCTCTCTCTCCTCTCTCTCTCTCTCTCTGCTCTCTCTCTCTCTCTCTCTGTCTGCTCTCTCTCTTTTTTCTTTTTTTCTCGCTCTCTCTGTCTCTTTGTTTGTGACCGTTTGAAAGCTTTCGACATGTGTCAAAACAATTCCTAATAATAAAATACATTTGAACTCAGATTCACAAATAGCTCAGTGGTTACAGCACTTGACAGCACTTGACAGCAGATCAAAGGGGTCATAGATTCAGATCTGAACTGTCCTCACTTTGGATAAAAGTGTTTGCTAGATGAATGTTTTATGAGTTGAACTTTGACCTCCATGTGAGTCTGTCCATCTTGTAGTTTGTGAATTTTGACCTCAGGATGTATCTGTATGTCTGCAGTTTGTGAAGTTTGCCAACATCGAGGAGGACACAGCTTCCTATCACCGTAGTTACGACTTCTTCGTGTCGCGCTTCAGCGAGATGTGTCACTCCAGCTACGAAGACCCTGACGTCCGCACCAAGTGAGACCCCTCCCCCCTCTCTCTCTCTCTCTCTCTCTCTCTTTCCCTCCGCTATGCTGTATTTGTCGCTTTGTCTCACCCCTCTGCTACCTGTCTCCCCCCTCCCGCCAGGATCCGCATGGCGGGCATCCGGGGGCTGCAGGGCGTGGTGAGGAAGACGGTGAACGACGAGCTGCAGGCCAACATCTGGGAGCCGCAGCACATGGACAAGATCGTCCCCTCCCTGCTCTTCAACCTGCAGGACCCCCGGCACCGACAGGTATGCCGACAGGTACGGGCGGGCACGAGGGAGACGGGGTGTTTTCATTCAAAACAGCATAATGGCCATGCAAATGTCTCTTGTTTTGTGTGTGTGTGTGTTGTGTGTGTGTGTGTGTGTGTGTGTGTGTGTGTGTGTGTAGCAGTGGCTCCCCAGGGTGTGACAAGGAAAAGGAGAGCCCAGCTGACCTGACTGAGCGCTGTCTCAGAGAGCTGCTGGGGAGGGCTGCTTACGGCAACATCAAGAACGCCATCAAACCTGTACTCATGTAAGTCCTCATTACACACACACACACACACACAACAACACACATATACATACCCATTATGCTCTTTTGGTAAAGTAAACCGAGCAGATACACACACACAGGCAAACACACACACACACACACACACCTGTGACCTGACTGATGGGTCCTGTGTGTGCAGGCACCTTGACAACCATGCCCTGTGGGAGGGGAGGAGTTTTGCAGTCCGCTGTTTTAAGATCATCATGTACTCCATACAGGTTAGTCTCTCCCTGATACAGTACACAGTACTGCTGACTACAGGTCAGTACACAGTACTACTGAATACAGGTCAGTATTCAGTACTACTGACTCCAGGTCAGTATTCAGTAGTACTGAATCCTCCTCCTCCCCCTCCACACACACAGTCGCAGCACTCCCACCTGGTGATCCAGCAGCTGTTGGGTCATCTGGATGCCAACAGTAAGAGCACAGCCACAGTGCGTGCTGGGATAGTGGAGGTTCTGTCAGAGGCAGCCGTCATCGAGGCCAGCGGCTCCGTGGGTGAGTGTGTGTCTGTGTGTGTGTGTGTGTGTGGGGGGAGGGGGGTCAGTTGAAGACAGGGCCAGATGTAACTGCTGAGCATGTGATGAATGTGTGATGAATGTACTGTCTCTGGATGTGTGTGTGTGCCTCAGGTCCCACAGTGCTAGAGGTGTTCAACACGTTGTTGAAGCTGTGTGTGTGTGTGTGTGTCTCAGGTCCCACAGTGCTAGAGGTGTTCAACACGTTGCTGAAACAGCTGCGACTGAGTGTGGACTATGAGGTGACCGGCTGCTATGACGCGTACGGGAGCAGGACCACCACCAAAGAAGAAGAGAGACAGCTACAGGAAGCTGTCATCAAGACCATCGGTGAGGAGGAGCTGCCTATCTCTTTGTCTGTCTCTCTGTTTTGCACAGTCTTTTAAGCTTACCTTTACCTGACCTCTTTCTCCCAGGCTCCTTTGCAAATACTCTCCCCATCTATCAGAGGTCAGAGGTCATGCTGTTCATCATGGGGAAGATCCCTGTACCTGGCATGTACCCAGACCTAGGATCCTCCAACTCTGGGTATGTGTGTGTGTGTGTCGGACTCTCAATTGCTACATTTTCAATGCAACTTGTAATAAAGCATTCATGTTGCTATCGTCTCTTTGTCCTCACACCCTCCTCTTCTGCCCCTCTCCCCCCTGCTTCATCCTGCTCTCGACCCTTCGCTCTCGCTCCGAGCGCTCGCTCCGCTCCTCGCTACTGCGTCTCTCGAGCGCTCCCTCTCGAGCAGATCTCGATCTCCCTCTCGCATCTCTCCATCTCTCCTCTATCGCTCTCTCTCCCTCTCTCACCTCTCTCTCTCTCTCTCTCTCTCTCTCTTCCTTCCATCCCTCTCTCTCTCTCTCTCTCTCTCAGGTTCGAGGGCAGCAGGATGATCCAGATCATGCTGCTCAAGGCCCTGCTGCAGGTGACGGAGCACTACGAGAGCAGCAACATGCTGACGGCTCTGCCCAGCTCGTTCCTGGAGCCCCTGCTGTCCTTCACCCTGATGGAGGACCCTGACATCCGCCTGCTGGTGCTCACCATCCTCACCTCGCTCATCGACCGGCACCACAACATCGCCAAGTTCACCTGCGTCAGGTCCGTCACACACTTAGAGACACACATACACACACTGACGTACCCTCACACGTACATAGACGTAGACACACATAGACACGCACACCAAGTGGTGAGGTGTTCTTTCTTCCACAGCATCATCTCAGATATCTCAGTGCTGAAGCTGAAGGTGGACAAGTGCTCCCGCCAGGACAACCTCTTCATGAAGAAGGTACGTGTGTGTGTGTATGTGTGTGTGTGTGACTGACATGACAGAGGGGAACTTGGCTGTGTTTTGGTGTCAGTCTAAAATACATATGCTCACGTGTAAGTGTTATCTTGTGTGTGTGTGTGTGCAGCACGGTCAACGTCTCTACAGACACATCTTTCTGGCGTGCAACGAGGAGAACAGTGGGCGTGGTCATTACGAGGCTCTCTTCACCCTATTGGCTGTCCTCAGCGTGGAGCTGGCCTCGGAGGACGTGGTAGTGGACCTGATACGCTTGGCTCTTGCACTGCAGGTATACACACACACACATACACACTCTTGCTAATAAAATAGGCTCTGCCTCTCAAAGTTTCTTCTAAACCTTTAATCATCTATGGTATTTCAGGACCTTGCGCTGGCCAAGGACGAGAGGCTGTCGGTGTATAACCGCTGTGCTGTTCACGCCCTGTCTGCTAGCTACCTCAACCTCATCTCCCAGCTCACCACTGTACCTGCTTTCTGCCAGCACGTCCACGAGGTGTGTGTGTGTGTGTGCGCGTGTGTAAAGTGATCTTGTGTGTGTGTGTTCTACTCTAACTGTCATGTTGTGTGTCCAGGTAATAGAACTGCGACAGAAGGAGGTGCCCTATCTGCTGCCTGAAGATGTTTTCATCGACACACCCAGGTGTGTATTTGTGTGTACTACTTGTGTTGTGTGTGTGTGTGTCGTCCTGTACTCCACGGTGCCGGTGTGTTCCGTCCCAGGGTTCCAGAGGGTCTGGAGAAAGCCGAGGGGGAGATACTGTTCATGCAGTCCAAGATCACTGAGGTGATGGGAGGCAGTGGGTACAACGTGGAGAGACTCAACACCCCCCTACATTCCCCAGCTCTCAGGTACACACCCTCTCTCTCTCTCACACACACACCACACACACACACACACGTACACACACACACACACACGTACACTTTCTCACATAAAGACAAACATGTATACTCTCTCACACTCCCACACACACACACTCCCACTCACATTAGACGTGTCTTGTTTTCTGTTCAGATGAAGATCGTCTGTCTAAGAGGAAGAGTATTGGAGACACCATCTCACTCCAGATGGACATGGACCCCAGACACAGCCCAGAGAGAGAACAGGTGGGTGGGTGTGGGATAGAGAGAGAGAGAGAGAGAGAGAGAGAGAGAGAGAGAGAGAGAGAGAGAGAGAGAGAGAGACGAGAGAGAGAGAGAGTGGGTGTGTGGGAAGGGGAGTTGAGTGTGTAGGGTGTGGGTATGTCTGTGTTTGTGTGTGTCTGTGTGTGTGTGTGTGTAGGGTGCGTGGGTATATCTGGGAGCATGTGTTAGTGTTCTTTGTCTCCTGACATGCTTCTGCTCCACAGAAATCACCTGCAGAGCAGATTACCTTTGAGACGCTGAAGAATGCCATTGGTAAGAATGCCATTGCCATCACTCTCCTTGATTCTGTTAATCTGACAGTACTGAATCCAAAATGAATCTCTCTCTCTCTCTCCCTTCTCTCTCTCTCTCCTCTCTCTCTCTCTCTCTCTCTCTCTCTCTCTCTCGCTCGCTCTCTCAGTGGACAGTGCGGGTCTGGAGGAGCAGGAGAGAGAGAGGAGGAGGCAAGTGGTGGAGAGGTTTCAGACCGCCCCCTTTGAGGAGATCGCTGCGCACTGTGGAGCCAGGGTGAGTCCCCCCTCCTACCCCTCCCACCCCCCCTCCCAGACCCCCCCTCTCCCCCTCCCACCCCCCTCTCCCCCCTCCCAGACCCCCCGCTGATGATGCTGACGCCCCGTGTCCCCAGGCGTCCCTGCTGCAGAGCAAGCTGGACCAGATCTTTGAGATCACCATCAGACCTCCTCCCAGCCCGTCTGGCTCGGCGTCCCACGGCCAGACGCCCAGCCGCTCCATCCCCGTCTACGAGATGAAGTTCCCCGACCTCTGCGTCTACTAGACACACACACACACACACACAAGCACACACATACACACACAAGCACATATACACATTCACACATACATGTATACACATACACATAGATACACAGGCGTACGCTCAAGAAGCCTATCACAGGCATGCAGACACAAACCCAGTCATATGCATGCACACACAGGCATGTAGACAGACAGAAACACACACGAGCCAACATGTGGGACATCTCCATGTGCGTGGCTCCTGTACCTCCACACTGTGGTGCTGTGTCTCCACAATGCCATCTACTCGCGCCAGCTGGAAGAACTGCTAGAACTCTCACCCAGAACCTACCGGACCTTCAGAACAATTAGAACCTTTGAAAAGCCACCAAACCATCAGAATATTCAGAACATTCAAAGCTTTAATACCGGCTCCACAGCCACATCTGAAGCATCAAAGATATGGAGAGCGCCACCTAGGGGCCTGGCTGTGTGTCGGACGCCTGTGCTGACCTCACACTGTGGGCTAGTCAGTCCTGTGTTGTGTTGAACGTCCGGTCTAGTCATACGTGTGTACGGAGTGTGTGTTTTGCTGTGAATGTTCCTGGGGTTCACAAAACTCACAACCTCTCAGCCCGAGGCCTGGTTGGAGCGTGACTCAGCCTGAGGCCTGGTTGGAGCCTGAACACGGCCTCATGAAGACTACTGAGAGCAGCTGCAGACCGACGGACTGTAGGGTCACAGCCGGAAGCTGAACACACGTGGGGATTGGTTGGGGAACCTTGTGGGCCTTGTGCGTCTGTGGGACAGTGTAGCTGATGGAAAGAGCATGCTGTCTTCTGTATCTTAGTCGTAAGCTCATTTAGCAGACACTTTAATCCAAAGCAACGTATACAGGGGAGATTCAAACCTGCGACCTTTTGATCAGCAGTTCTATACTCTAACACTGATAGACACCCATTCCCATCCAGTTATATCCGTCATAGATAGACACACTAGAGGTTCCATAAAGACCTGTGTTCCTGTCCACCTATATAAACGTTGTGTGTTTATATGAAGCAATAAGTCTATCTTGTCAAGCAATAATGTTACATATAATGTTATTCTGTACAGCCGATCACAGCTCTTTCGATTCTGACAGGGTTAAAGGTGAGGGGTCAATCCCCACCAATGAGAGATGAGGTCATCTGTCACATGATATACGTAATTAGACATGCATTCCACAACCCGGATACTATGTGCATTTGTACAGTATAGCATGGTAGTATGGGTATTGGGATTTGCCGTCGATTCCTGAACTGACCCTCATTGATCCTGCCCTACACAATCTGAAAACAAGTACCACTGCCCAGTCCACAGTGTGAGTGTGTAGGTGTGTGTGTAGGTATGTGTGCGTGCGTGTGTTTGCTAGTATTTAACTGCCCCACACTTCCTGTTAAAATAACTAACGAGAATGTTGGATACCTGACCAAATACGTACATTGTGTATTGTCCTACTTTCATACTGTGTCTCAGACAATCTTAGCTTGAGAGGAAACACACACGCTCACACACATCGTTAATATATCACCCAGTGTTATCACTTCCAAGCAATGCTTCAACCGCAAACATGTGGATGTGTGTGTGTGTGTGTCCTCTCCTCCTCTACATATTCTACACTGTGTACAAGCTGTGCCAGCCCCCTGCTAGGGCGTATTGCAGTGACGTGTGTGGCCACTAGATGGCCTCCATGGCTAGCTGTGTGGTTGGCCCTCCTCCCCTGAAGTGTGTGTGTGTGTGTGTGTGTGTGCTCACTGCTTCTTCCTAGCCCACTGTGAGAAATGACGACTGTGTCTTCTACCTTCAACCTATGCCGTTGCCATGGTCCTGAAACCTCTTCTCTTCTGGAAAGTTCTCAGATCTACCATACACGCTTAATCATGAATACTGTGTTGCAGATGATGATTGTAATTTGACGTTTGTGATTCGCCGATTTTCCCTTGTCTTTTTTTGAAGTGATTCTTGCCTGTGGATGATTTGTGTCAAGCCTTCAAACTCATTTTCTTGTGTTCTATTGCAGTTACTGATTGTACGTTGTACTGTGAGCACTGACTTGTGTTTGAGCATGCAAACCATGTATGTGGGTATTGACTCCACATACAATAAGCCTACTAAGTCCATATGTGTTGGTGTGCTCCTGTGTGTGTGTGTGTGTGTGTGTGTGTGTGTGTGTGTGTGTGTGTGTGCGTGTGATCTATGCCTTTCTCCTCACTTTCTTTGTGTCTGATGGTTCACTGTTACGACACACCACAGCGCTAACTGTACTGTACATAGATGGATGTGAATGACTATATCAATAAAAAAAAATCACATTTTATCACCCCAGTTATTCACGTTTGTGCACGAGAGTCAAAATCGAAAGAGAGAGAAAAGGGGGCGAGAGAGAAGCTGGAAAGAGGAGAAAAAGAGAGACATCATTCTTATCAAGAGAACGAGACAACCGTGTCCTGTGTGTCTGAGCTCTAACCCTAATCTAGCACACCTGGTTCCAATAATCAGCTTATTGATTAGCCAAATCAGGTTAAATTACAAGCAGGTCTACAGGAGGACATCACTGATGTAAAGAACACAGACAGGAACACAGTTATCCTACTGTCAAGACTGAATCTACTGTTGGTACTGGATGGTTTGTGCACAGTGCTGTTCAGCGACAGACAAAAAAAAGAGGAAATTGTGTTGCTTGCAACAATATATCTTTATGTTTAACACAGCATTCATTTACAGTATTGTACATGATAACAAACGGTGAGCTGTGCCAGGGTGTGCTTTCTCCCGTCCCTCTGCGACCAGCATTCCAGCACAACAGCTTGGATCAGTACTGAGTTTATTAGCCTCGTCATTAGCTAACGTCAGCACAGGAAAAACAATGTGCTTTCAGCCAATCACACGCCACCCTGTACCCTAAACAGCGAATCAGATTTTGTTGCTTCTATACTGTACAAGTCCCACTAGATGGGGCAAAAGGGGAGTTTAGACTCTGTACTAAGGAAGCTCCGCTCCTATCCTCTGCTCTCATCTGCTCTCTCCTCTCCTCCCTCTTCCCCTCTCCCCCACTCTCCCTGCCCTCCCCTCCACTCTCTACTACTGTCCGTTCTTGTTGATGACGTTCTTGAACAGGGTGACCAGGGGTTTCTGGCTGCGCTCGTCCCAGCTCTTCATGAATCCCCCGTAGCGCTTGCTGGCCGGCGGGCCGCTCCAGCGGAAGTGGTTCATCTTGTAGGAGCCGTCCTTCTTCTCCTGGTGGCTGTACAGCCCCTCCAGCAGCGCCTCCAGGCCCTGGGCCTCCTCCTCCTCCTCGGCACCGCCCCCCTGGGTCTCCAGCCCGTTGCCCAGCTCTCGTCTCATCTCGCTGGGGAAGTCCTCGGCGGACTCCTCCTCCACTCCGTTGGTGTAGACCTTGATGGGGCGGCGCTTGCGTCCCACGGGCTTGCCCCAGCGGAAGTGCTCCATGGAGTAGGAGCGCTTGGCCTGGGTGGGCCCGGTCTGGAGGTCTGAGGGGATGGAGGGTGGGAGGACAGGGGAGGAGGGGGAGAGGGCGGGGGCCTCGGAGTCGGCCGGGGAGGGGGGTTGGAGGTGCACGTCGCCGGGGAAGATGGGAGTTTCGGCAGTGAGGTCTGAGCGACAGAGCTGGATGCACCCCTGAGAGGAGAGGAGACGAGGGAAGAGGTGAGGAGAGGAAAGGAAAGGAGATGTGAGGAGGTGAGGAGAGGAGAAAAACGGTGTAACAAATACAAAACATGTCTCTAACCTACATTCTGACACAGAGGGATTCTAAAACGGTTCATCGGCACATCAGTTGATGTGGTGTGTGTGTGTGCTGTCTGCGTGAAGTCCTCAGGCTCACCAAGATGTTGCTTTCAGAGCTGAGGTCTTGACAGCCAGCCTGCTGCCAGCACTGGCCCTTCACCCCTGCAGCCACCCCGACCATGGCCATGGCCAGCAACCAGACAGGACACAGCATCCTCACCTGCAACACACACATCAGGAGCACATGAAGAGCACTGCATAGTGACAAACACCTGGATCACAGGAAGAACAAGAAAAAGAAGGAAATAAAAAGAAAGAGAAAGGAAGGAACGAAGAAAGAAAGAAAACATTTTGAAAATAGAAAGAGCAAAAGAGATGGAAAAAAGTCAGTTGAGATCACCAACCAGTTTAGTGTTCTAGTCGTCCTTGTCGTCCTGGTCTCCTCGGTCTTCTCTCCCTCCCAGACGCTTGGCTGTCACGGACTTCTGTGAGTTCCTGAGCTTCAGTGCAGAGGCGTGTTCGTGTGTGTTTGAGAGGATCTTGCTGTTTTTCTGATCAGCTCAAATCCATCGCTCCTTATATACCTGGCAGGTTCCCAGGTTTTCCAAGGCCGTACGGAGCAAGGGGCCACCCCCACTACACACGCACGCCCAAACATACGGCTACACACACAAACACGCACACACAAGCCTGCAGCAAGTCAATGACCCACACACACACACACACAATTAGAGAGTCAATTGTGTGTGAATTGTGTGTGAAGGTGTGAGGAGGCTTAGCAGGTGTACACTATGGCATCATGGGAGAAGGGTCTGGAGATGGGGCGGGGCCAGGAGGGGTACTGGTGAGGAGGCCTGGGGGGGTGTAGGAGAGGCGGGCAGGGAGGGTTGGGTTGTGAGGTTACACGTCAGGGCTTAAACCTGAAACCTGCATGGGCTCTGGGTTCTTTGTTCCCAGAAGGCAAACAGCAGACATGGTTAATGCTGCCTTAATATCTGCATGACATGGCCGAGCTGTGGAAATGATTGGACAGAGATTAGAAAGGATGGAGATGGAAAAGGTGGATGAACGGCTGGAGGGTTGAGAGCCCTCATCTCTGGGTGTCTGACGCCTGAAGGCTTCACACCTGCCCCCACTGATTGGACTCCAATTCTTTCTGTAGGATCTCTGTTTTCGTAAATAAACGTCACAACTGTAGAAGCAATAGTATGTGCTCTTTCTAAGGGGAACATGGCTAGGACTTAGATTTTGACTCATTTTAAGGAATATATTTTTTTTAAACTTGAAATAGATGATAGCCAATGGGTGAATGGTCAACCCGAGCACAGGAAGGATGTACAACTGACGCATGAGAGGGAAAGAGGAGAAGAAGAGAGGGAGAGGGAGATAGAGAGGAGGAGAGGAGTGAGAGAGGGAAGTAGGAGGGAGAGGGTAAATCAAGTCTACGAGTCCATTAGTTTGTGTCCTGACCTTGTATGTCTCCATTTCTATCTGTGTCCGTCTCATGCGTGGACACGCACGCACACAGACGTACGAGTGGATGCTGAATGCTTTTAAAGTGCAATTCATTCCATTTAATCGACCGTCCTGGACTCACAAGCACTTCATCACACACACAACGAACACTCACAAACAAACGTCAGAGAGAAGTCAGGAATGGCAAAAACATAAACCTAATGACCATGGAAACTTTCCTGGGAACCTAAATAATAGGAACCACATGACAACATATTGTAGGATGAGAAACATTGTAAACTTACATACTCTACGGTATTGTTCTTTGTTAGTCAATACAGCAGGCTGTGTTATGAAGAGGATAATTCCATACAATTCTTCCAACTTGAAAACATGAAGATCCTTGTAAACACTACTGCAGAAAAACTGCAAATGAGTTCACAATCTTTTCTAGTTAGTTTTACTTGAGCACATATGAAGCAGAGTCCACACACAATCCCACTCCCCATCTCAGATCCTGATCTCACTGTGACACTTTGTCAATTAGAAATGTATTGGGACAGTGGAAACACAACACACCTTTTTAAATAATGAAATAAGAACTTGAACTCAAGTGAAGACGAGAAAGTTGCTGTTTGCTCCATCAAACAATAGGGGGAGCTCACATGAAATATAAGTGCCACTTCAGTGAGTTTATAACTTTTGTGACAAGCAAACCATTTACAGATTCAAAACAATTTAACAAGTGAATAACACTGCAATAAATTACTATTAAATTCACAAAAAGAAGGGTAATTTTTGTGTTGTAAATAAAAAATAAAAAGAAGAATTCTGAAGGAATCAGTGACTCGGGCTTATGGGGTCATGAGAAGCACAGAGTTCAAAGGTCACGTGAAACAGGAAGTTGACATGGAATCTTCAGCCCCACAATGAAGCCTTCCAGAGAGATGTGATAAGACCTCTTAGTGAGACCATGACGGGGCTGTGACAGGGGGTGGGCAGCGTGTGTGTGTGTGTGTGTGTGTCTGTGAGTGCATGTGTGTGCGTACGTGCAGGTGTTGGTATGTGTGTCTGTGTGACGGTGTGTGTGACGGTGTGTGTGACGATGCCGTCTCTCTCAGACCCTCCTGTGTGATGAATCCTATTAGGGGCGGATTATGGAGATAAGATGTCTACTGAGCACTGGTACTCTGCTCCCTGCTGTCACTTTCGTCTGTAGACGCAGCAACAGACCCACGGCAAACGCACCTCACACACCCACCCACGCACACACACACACACACCGCACACACGCACCCACACCCACGATCACACCGCAGCCTCTCATGGTCTGGATATTCCCGTGAGGATATTCGACATTTCAGCCGCCGACACACTGCAAGGTAGGAACGATGGTGCCCGACATCTTGTCGCCGTTTGGCTGCTGTGTGTGTGTGTGAGAGACAGAGAGAGACAGAGAGACAGAGAGAGACAGAGAGAGAGAGAGAGAGAGAGAGAGGGAGAGAGAGAGAGAGAGAGAGAGAGATTTGTGTGTTAACAGTACAGTAATAAACAGTAATACATTCATTAGTAACACCATTTCCTGTGATTGCAAAACTATAGTACAGTGATGCCACGTGTGCTTGTCAGTACTAACGTGTGTGTTCCAACACCTTCTGACAACAGTGTTGAGTTAGCAGCCAGGCCAGTTCTCAGGTGTTTCCCAGGTGTGCTGAGTCAGCATAGCTAATCCGTTATGGAACACACCGGAAAGGGAACAGCTGTCAGTCACCGGTGACCATGACAACCGGCGGGATCACAGGAGGTTGCGTCTTGTAAGCCCTGGGACCTGTCCATGACCCCAGGCACCTCTCCTGTGTCACCAGAACCAGAGCCGGCAGAACCTGCTGGTCTACTGGGAAGACCTGGGAAGACAGGCGGGAGAGAGAGAGAGGAAGAGAGAGAGAGAGAGAGAGAGAGAGAGAGCATTTGTGTGTTAACAGTACAGTAATAAACAGTAATACATTCATTGGTAACACCATTTCCTGTGATTGCAAAACTGTAGTACAGAGGAAGAGAGAGGAAGAGAGAGAAAAAGACAGGGAGACAGGAAGAGAGAGAGAGAAAGAGAGAGGGAGGAAGTGAGAGAGATGATGGAGAGGTTAGAGAGCACAGTAAGCTAGGCCAGCGTTAAACAGGTTACCGGTGGATCATTCGAAGCACCACAAGGATAGTGACTGTGACGTCCTGTAACGCCATGTGGGCATTCCTATAGGCCCCACCTGGTCACCTGACTGGAAGTGCTATAAATGTAGCCAGGGGCTGCCATGGGTCTGTGGGTAACCTCCTGACCTGAATGTGATGAGTACATAATGAGATTCACCCAGTGAGGATGTTGATCTGTGACACACTTCCTGCTTGGGGAAAGATGGTTAAGGAAGAGGGGGGGGGAGGGTGAAAAGTTTGTGTGTGTGTGCATCTATTTGTGTGCATGTGAGCTTTGGAGTGTGATCATGATGTGTGTGTGTGATTCTGGATGATGAGCCTCCTCTTCCTCTCTCCTCAGTGTGTGTGGAGCCGGGGCCATGAGGAGGGGGGGGGCCTCCCCTCTGTGTGGGAGGACCACCCTGAGGAAACGCCCACGCCCTACGCCCCACGCCCCACGCCCCACCCCCAGCCCCACCCCCAGCCCCACCGACCCCCAGCCCACGCCCCACCCCAGCCCCACTGACCCCCTAGCCCACGCCCCATCCCCCACCCCAGCCCCACTGACCCCCTAGCCCCAGCCCCAGCCCCCACCCCCAGCCCCCACTGACCCCTAGCCCAGCCCCAGCCCCACCCCAGCCCCACTGACCCCTAGCCCAGCCCCAGCCCCACCCCAGCCCCACTGACCCCTAGCCCAGCCCCAGCCCTACCCCAGCCCCGCTGACCCCCCCGTCTGCCTGGGCTAGCCCCCAGAGAGACCCCCAGGACCGGACCGTCCTCCAGTCTGGCTGGGGAGCCCTGCCTGGGACCTGAGCATCTGGATCCAGTCTGGACCTGGTCTGAGGCTGGAGCTTACTGTAGACGCCTGGATAGTCTGGTCGGGTCTGGACCTGCTGGAAGCAGGATGAGGCTAACGTTCTTACTGGCTGCTGTGCTGGTGTCTGTGTTCAGCGCCGCCCTGGTGATTGGTGACTTCACCTACACAGATACTTACCATGACCCGGGCAAACAACCCCACACACACACGAACGGGAAACCCGACACACACGCTGACGCGGAACACGACACACACAGGGACGCCGGAGACGGCGGCTCGCACGCCGACAAACACGATCGCACCCAGTCGGACTCGCACGCGCCCGAGTCCCACCCGGACGCGCACCCGGACTCCCACGCGCTCCCGGACGGCCACGGGGGCGAGGAGGGCGGCGAGGGCCACAGCCACCGCATCAGCAGCGGCCTGATGCAGTGCGGGGAGTACAGCAACGAGCTGACGGCCAACGGCCAGTGCCGCCTGACGGCCACGCTGCCCCCAGCTGGAGCAGCAGCGCTGCCCCGACATGTTCCGCTGCACGGACGAGGTCTCCTACTGGCTCCACGAGAACCAGGAGAGGAAGCAGCAGATGGAGGACCTGAAGGAGACCATCTCGGAGCTGCAGGAGGAGCTGAGGAACCACCGGCACCGCATCAAGGTTCTGGAGCTGCAGGTGGGTCGCTGGCTGTGCTATCGGTCCATGTCTGTCACATGTTCTCCTCTCTCTCTCTCTCTCTCTCTCTCCTCTCTCTCTCTCTCTCTCTCTCTCTCTCTCTATCTCTCTCTCTCTCTCTCTCTCTCTCTCTCTCAGGATGCTAAGTCCTCCTTAACCCGACCACTAACAGGATTAGTTTAGCAGGTGGGAGCCAGCTGCTCCTCCTCTCTACCCCACTCCACCTCTTCTTCTCTGGGCCACAGCCTTACCAGACACCCATGTTCCCCCCAACCTACACACACACACACACACACACACACTCTGGACTGACGGGCAGGAGGTATGCAACTAGGAGTATGGCCACTTTCATCAGAGAGGCAGATTCAGGAGCTGGATCTTAGCTCTGCTCTGTCACGGTCCCAGCTCTCCTCACGGTCTCCAGCTCTGCTCTGGGACCAGGGTTTGCGGGGTGGACGATACAGTAAACATCAAAACATTCATGAACACCAATCCCCTCCCGCTCTCCCTCCCCTCTCCTCCCTCTCTCTCCCCTTCTCTCCCCTCTCTCCCCTCTCTCCCCCTTCCCCTCTCCCCCTTCTGCTCCCTCTCTCCCCCTCTCTCTCCCTCTCTCCTCCTCTCTCTCCCTCTCTCCCAGGCGGAGGAGAGAGTCCACCTGAACTCGTCCCTGGAGCAGCGTTTCCGTGCGCTGGAGCTGCAGTACGCGGAGACGGACACCCTGCTGCACGTGCACGGCACGCTGCTGCTGGAGCTGCAGGCGCAGATCCGCAACCTGACCGTGACGGTGGAGCGCGTCAAGCGCAACCCCGGCTGCATGATCAACATCGTCAGGACCTCGCCCCTGCTCAGCACGCAGCAGGCCCTGCACCCGGGTACGCACACACACACACACACACACACACTGCCCTATCACACACTCACACACCTTATACTTCTTAGTGCCAGTAGCATTGTATTAAAAATGCATCCAGTCATGATGTGTGTGCGTGTGTGTGTGTGTGTGTGTGCGTGTGTGGTGCCCCCTAGAGGTGCAGCATGTGAGAAACTGTCCCATAGACTGTGCGTCTCTCTACTACAACGGAGTGCATCGTTCTGGGGTGTACACTGTGGTGCCCTCCCTGGGCTCCCTCCCTGTGGAGGTCTACTGTGACATGGAGACAGAGGGTGAGATGCACACACACACACATAAACACACACACAGGTACTCACACACACATACCTACGTACACCGAAGGGTTCACCTGTGCTGGTGTGTGTGTGTGTGTGTGGTCCAGGAGGGGGCTGGACGGTGTTCCAGCGGCGTCAGGATGGGAAGGTGAACTTCAACCGTAACTGGCAGGACTACAGGGACGGCTTCGGGGAGCTGAGGACGGAGCACTGGCTGGGGAACGACCACATCCACCACCTGACCGGACAGGGAGACTACAGCCTGAGGATAGACCTGGAGGACTGGACGCACAAACACAAACACGCTCTCTACCAGAGCTTCAGGTGGCAACCACACGCACACGCTAACACATGCATACACTAACATACACCCACACTGGGTCTTTCCATTACTCCCGTCTTCCTCTAAATATCACAGCAAACACACACACACACACACACGTCACAAAGAAATGCAACTACGCACAGACACACACAGAAATCACACAAAAACACACACCCTTCACCAAATGTGTGTGTGTGTTTGTCCACCATGCAGCATAGAGGATGAGGAGAACCAGTACCGCCTGCACGTGTCTGGGTTCAGCGGCACTGTGGAGGACTCGTTCGGCTGGTACCACGACAAGCAGAGCTTCAGCACCCCAGACACAGGCAACATCTGTGCTGAGATCTCCCATGCGGGGTGGTGGTACCACCAGTGCTTCTACGCCAACCTCAATGGAGTCTACTACAAGGTACCATGACGATAGCGGGGCAGACACACACACACACAAATAATCACAAAAACATGCCCACACACATACACACATCCAGTATACACACGTGCACACACATATGCACCATCACAACAACAACAACAAACACACACACGTTTTCAAAACAGCACCAGCAGAATACAGTCAAGTGTGCTATAAGGCCTGGGAGTGGAGAGGTGACTGTCATGTGTGTTTGTCGCCACCAGGGGGGGCGCTACCAGTCCAAGAGTAAGAACCTGTTGGGACCTGACGGAGTGGTCTGGTACACCTGGAAGGACTCAGACTATTACTCCATGAGGAAGGTCACCATGATGATACGACCACGAACCTTCCGGCCGCGCCTGTCCCCGTGACGTCTCCTCGACGACGGGAGTGGCCGTGACATCACAGAGACACTGGTCGGGGGAGGCACACCATTGGCTGAGGTGCTCGCGGAGTAGCCCACATACCAGGGGTCGGCACGCCATGGAATGGACAGAGGGGATGGCCAGCATTGTGACTTTCCCTTTCTCCTGAGAGAGAGAGAAATAGAAAGCAAGAGAAGGAGATAGAGAGGATATGATAAAGAGAGAGTAAGAAAAAGAGAGCGATAGAGAGAGGATATGAAAAGACTAGAAAAAGAGAGCGAGAGAGATAGAGAAAGAGAGATAAAGAAGAGAGCGATAGAGAGAGGATAGGAGAAAGAGAGAGAAACTGGGAGAGAAGGGACGAGACAGAAATGGAAAGAATGAGCGAGGGAGAGAGTTTGATATTTAGTAAGAGACACGTACAACAGGAGTAGAGGGACTCTAAAGGACATATAAAGGACATGCTCCATGTCTGTACATGTGTATACTGTGTATATCTGATGCAGGACAGTGTGGGTATGTGGCCAAACACAGCCCTGGTCACAGGCCCGTCACAGGTCACAGCCCTGGTCATGCCCTGGCCCCAGGTCACAGGCCCTGGTCACAGGGCGTGGTCACACAGGCCCTGGTCACAGGCCCAGGTCACACCCGGACAGCCCTGGTACACAGCCCTGGTCACAGCCCTGGTCACAGGCCCCCCGGTCACAGGCCCCGGTCACAGGCCCCGGTCACAGGCCCTGCTACTGACTCCCACCACAAGGGAGAGTACTGATACATACCTGCACAGCTCTAGGCAACTGGGGGCCGTGGCTTTGAGTAACTGACATTTCCAAGCAGTCACACTGAAACACAGTTACTGTATAGTGATGTGTTTACACTCTCTTGTACAGGAGAGGTCTTCAACGTTAAGCTTTCTGGGATGTTTTCTACATTGTGTTTGCCTGGTTAGTTCTGTCAGAATGTCTGTGTGGGTTTGGTCTCTCCAACACCTGTTGCTTTTCAACTGCTGTTCGCCTTTGCAAACAATAAAAACAGAATCGCTTTGAAAAGTTGAAATACAGTAACACAGGACAACACCTTGCCGTAAATATGCTTCATGCGTGAGCCCGGAAGTCAGTAGGCTTGTGTGTGGCTGTGTGTCTGTGTATGTCTGTGAGTTAGTGTGTGTGTGAGTGTCTGTGCTATAGGCAGGTATGTATGTGCTTGGGTGTAGAGTATGAGTAGGTAAGTGTGTGTTGCGTGTCAGTTGGCAGGCCAGTTCCTAAGCTGGGCTCCATAGATATCCTTATCTCCCTGCGACCCACTAGAACATCATAATCCTGTCTGTCATTGGCAGAGAGAGGGGGAAGGGGAGATGAGGGAGAAGGAAGGAGAAAGCAGGGGAGAGAGGGGGGCCGGGAGGGGGAGAGATGGAGAGAGGTGGGAGGAGAGGTAAGCCGTGAGAGAATTTACCCATTCAAAATGCCAGGCCATAAAATAAAATAAAAATACACAAACATGCATAACAATTGAAATGGTCAGGTTGTCATTGATCAGACACACACTCCTGTCTCCAGTCAAAGATGAACTACTTCCTATCCCCACTTCCTGCCAGTGGGTTCAAAGGTCATGGCAAGCACCAGGAAGTCCAGAACACTGGCTCTGCTCTTAACCAGAGGACAGCTTTCCTCCTGGAAACATCAACACTATTCCCCAAGGACACACCCTCCACTGCACACACTCACAAAAACAACACAAATCACTCAAAAACAACAATGAGTGATACAAATAAAATTTAATTTTCCCAGATTGTGAAAAAAATGTTACATACTGTTATATTTACACAATTTACTGTTAGCAGACTCATAAAAGAAGCCATCAACAGAGTAGTTTTGTAACTAGACTAGATGGGTTTCCTTTTACATATATTTATATCATATTTCAAATCATAGTTGACATATATTAAATGGTTTGTTAATTAATTTGGTCCCAACAAACAAAAAATGTAATTCCCTTACAGCGCAAGGCCACCAAAGAGAGAGAGAGAGAGACAGAGAGGGGAGAGGTTTGTGAATGTGAAACGTGTCTCTAAATGTGTTTGTGTGTGTGTTTGTGTGAACTGGACTGTGGTGGTTCAGGGGGAGGAGAGGGAGGAGAGGAGGGGGGGCGGTGGAAACACACTGCCAGCAGTGTGCTGTTTGTGAGAGGAGAGGTGGGGGGTGGGGTGAGGGGAGTGGAGTGGAGGAAGAGAGGGAGGGAGGGGAGAGAGAGAGGGGTTGAAGTGGCTCAGTCACCTACACAGTCTCCCTTATTGACACAAACATGAAACAGGTAACAGTCCTGGGCCGTAGGAGGCCTGACCTGACCGGTAAACAGGACAGAGAGGGAGAAGAGGGTGAGGATGAAGAGGGTGAGGATGAAGAGGGTGAGGATGAAGAGGGTGAGGGTGAAGAGAGTGAGGATGAAGAGGGTGAGGATGAGGATGAAGAGGGTGAGGATGAAGAGGGTGAGGATGAAGAGGGTGAGGTTGAAGAGGGTGAGGATGAAGAGGGTGAGGATGAAGAGGGTGAGGATGAAGAGGGTGAGGGTGAAGAGGGTGAGGATGAAGAGGGTGAGGTTGAAGAGGGTGAGGAAGAAGAGGGTGAGGATGAAGAGGGTGAGGGTGAAGAGGGTGAGGATGAGATGAAGAGGGTGAGGATGAAGAGGGTGAGGATGAAGAGGGTGAGGATGAAGAGGGTGAGGATGAAGAGGGTGATGCTAGCAGCAGGGGACACCATAGCTCGTCTTCAGTCTGAGTTACAGACGGGTGAAATGTCTCAGACTGTGGCATTTCTTTTCCCTCACAGTGTGGTAAACTTTCCCAAAGCTTGTCTCAGCTTCTCAGCGATCTATGAAACAAAGAACAACATTGAAACTCTATATTCATTCCTCCTTTTAAATGTCAGACATAATGAAAACATCCCCCCTCCATCTTTCTCTCCACCATCCCCCCCTCCTTTCTCTCGATCCCTTCTTCTCACCGTGTCGTAGAACTTGATCTGCTCCTCCAGATAGAGTTGCATGACTCGGTTGTAGTCATAGATACGGTTGCTATGAAAGTGGTTCATCTCAGCTGTGAACACAACAGGCAGGTGGAAAGAGTCAGGTTACACACCCTGCAGGTGAGTGTGTGTGTGTGTGTGTGTGTGTGTGCACCCTGCGTGAGTGGTGTGTGTGTGTGTGTGTGTGTGTGTGTGTGTGTGTGTGTGCGTGTGTGTGCGTGTGTGCACACCCTGCAGGTGAGTGAGTGTGTGTGTGTGTGTGTGTGTGTGTACCTTGTAATGAGTAGACATGGTGCTGATGCGTTTGGCCATGGTCAGCTTGTCCTGGGAGGTGATCTTTCCAGCTGCAACCATTCTGTCTCCCTCCTTCACCTTCTCTATCGCTGCCTGGACACACAAGCACACGGACACACACAGTCTCACACATTTCTGTAATAACACTACACTAACTGCAGACATGACCTCTACCGCTATGCTGTGGTCTCTAAAAACACAGTAGCATTCGGACAGACAGACAGGGGGACTACACAGCAGAGAGAGACAGACAGACAGAGACAGACAGACAGACAGACAGAGACAGACAGACAGACAGACGAGACAGACAGACAGACAGACAGACAGACAGACAGACAGGGCTGGACACACACACAGCAGAGGACGACAGACAGACAGGGCTGGACACACACACAGCAGAGCAGACAGACAGACAGACAGACAGACAGACAGACAGACAGACAGACAGACAGACAGACAGACAGACAGACAGACAGACGACAGACAGACAGACAGACAGACAGCAGACAGACAGACAGCAGCAGTTACCCTGTGGACTCCTATGGTGTCGGGGAAGCAGCCCAGCAGACCCTTGTACTCATTGTTGGTCTCCATCAGGTAATGCAGATCTCTCCTTGGCTGCAGTCAAACACGAGAAACATA
Organism: Mallotus villosus; assembly: GCA_903064625.1. NCBI lineage: Eukaryota > Metazoa > Chordata > Actinopteri > Osmeriformes > Salangidae > Mallotus > Mallotus villosus. Next base: position 482,493 of record CAEFZP010002065.1, read on the forward strand.
AACAACAGGATTGATTTGTGGTGGTAAGGTGAAGGGTTTGACTTGGAGAGAAACACAGAGGAAAGGGGATATTGGGAGGGGGTGGGGGAGAGGACTGGGACAGGGGGTTTGGGTGGGGGTGCATGGGGGGGGGATCTAGGCCAGAGGGAAACAGGAAGTACATTTTCGTTCAGCAGAGGAAACGGTCCAAGGACAGAAATGAGAGTCAGGATGTGTGTACATGAGTGTGTGTGTGTTTGTGTGAGTGTGTATTACCTGTTCCGCCACTATCAGAGCAATTTCCTCGTACGTTTTCCCTGCAGCTGTCAGTGCGTCTGTCAACGTTGCCTCTCCTAAAAACAAACAAACACACACACACACACACAGGACAGTCAGCATATCCTCAGTGTGTAGGACAGAGACATCTCCGTTAGCAGGGGAGAATTGATTTACCTTTATATCCACTGGTGTTGAAGACTCCAGACAGGTTTTGAAAGGCCTTGCCAATCCTTTGGTACTCCTTGGGCAAAGCTGCACATAGAAAGACAGGAAATGACATGTTAAAACGCTTGTGATCGGGGGTTTGTGTGTGTGTGTGTGTGTTCAGATACTTACGCCCAGTGCAGCGTTTCCAGTGCACCTGGCCGACATCGAGCAGGTCTTTCACCCCTTCATCCATGGCCTTGGTGAATCTACTGTACATCTCACATTTCTGCTCCCTACACACACACACACATACAGGACCGTCTATAACATTTACACAGCGTTTGTGCTATTGTGTGTGTGTGTGTGTGTGTGTGTGTGTATGTGTGTGGTGTTTCACATACACGTCATGGGGTTCCATGTCTGGTGCATCAGGGTCTATGGAATAGAAGATCATGGGCCCAATGTTCTCATCTTTCTCTGCTTTCCTCTTCCCCATCTTCCACTCCTACACACACACACACACACTCCAGATGTATCACACAGCTACTAGAAATACACATGAACCAGAACCAAAATACACACACACACACACACCCCCAGTCAAGAAAACACACAGCCTCGCCCAGTCCACACACACACCTTCTCGTCTCGGTAGGTGAGGAAGAGCTGGAACGCCTCGCTGCTGCACACCACCGGGTGGCGACACATGCGGTTCATCCAGCCCTGCAGACGCTCCATCCTCATCTTGATGAACTCCTCCTCGAAACGACCTGGCGGAAAACACACACGGACGCTCAGGGGGACCACACAAGATGGCCGACTTCTCCTCACCCCGGGGGGAGAGAGCACTTCATGTGGAGTTCCGGTAGATCCCCGGATAAGTGCGCGTACTATCTAGGCGGAGGCCTCACCGCGGCGGCCTGGGTTCAAATCTGGCCTTGGCCCTTTGCTTTGTCTTCCCCTCTCTCTCTCAATAAAGCATGTGAAATAGAAATCACTTCATGCCGAAGGATCTTTAAATGCGCCGTCTGTGATGGCAACCACTGACCTGTGACCTGTTTGTCAGGGAGGGAGGGGATGGGGACGGCCGAACCAAACTTGTGCAGCAGACGCTCATACAGCCAATCAAAGTGCTTATACCTGTGATTGACAGGTCGATTGGTTGTCTGGAACAGAACATAAAAGGCAGAGATCAACATAAGGATGTTCTATGTGTGTGTGACTCACATTAATGGTGAACTGGTGTGTGTGTGTGTGTGTGTGTGTGTGTGTGACCTGGTGTGTGTGTGTGTGACTCACATTAGGGGTGACCTGGTATTCGATGTAGCTCTTCAGGCCGTACATCTTGGAGCCCTTCTTGGGGTCGGCAACGATACAGTCCAGAGGAGACTGAGGGTAGAGCCACACTGGGCCCACCTCCCCCATCTGGAGCGGGAGAGAGAGAGAGACATAGAGATAGAGTGAGTGAAAGAGAGAGACAAAGAGACAAAGAGACACAAAGGGAGTCGGACAGAGGGGGAAGTGGAGCCAGTAAAACAAGATGGAGCCTGTCAGAGGGACGTATGGAGGGGTGTAGGGGTGTGTATGGAGGGGTGTGTATGGAGGAGTGTAGGGACTAGGCTGGACTCACGTAGATGGGCAGTCTGTCTTTGCCCCTGGCTGGGAGGCTTCCTAGCAGGAACACTTCTGGGTTAGGAGTGTTAGAGAAGAGAAACCTGTTCACAAAGGACACACTGCTGCTTATCTGCCCTGTGTGAGTGTGTGTGTGTGTGTGTGTGGTCTTACTTGTGCGTGATATCTCATGGTGGACGTGTGTGTGTGTGTGGTTCTTACTTTTGCGTGATATCTTCATGGTGGAGGACGTGTGTGTGTGTGTGTGGTTCTTACTTGTTGCGTGATATCTTCATGGTGGAGGACTTTGGTGTTGCGTCCCGCGGCCCCTGGCTCCTCCTCCCCGTGGGTGTCAGCGTAGCCTCCAGTGGACCTGTCATCATCCCACTCATCATCCCACTCACCATCATCATCCTCACCTCCACCTACGCACACGCACAAATACTTAGTACTTTTTACAACAGTCTGTGTGTGTGTGTGTAGTCACCTGTGCTCTGCTGTGTGTGTGTGTGTGTGTGGTGTGTGTGTGCTGTGTGTGTGTGTGTGTGTGTGTGTGTGTGATGTGTGTGTGTGTGTGTGTGTGTGTGTGTGTGTGTGCGTGTGTGTGTGTGGTCACCTGTGCTATGCTGTGTGCGTGTGTGTGTCACCTGTGCTATGCTGTGTGTGTGTGTGTGTTGTGTTGTGTGTGTGTTACTTGTGTTCTGCTGGTCCCATCCTCCGGCCGTGTCAGTAGTATAAGCTCCGCCTCCAGACCTTGGGTCATTGCCATTGGCAACCTGCAAACAACATCCACACTGAATCCTGGGAGTTCCTTAAACATAAACAATATACCCACCCACCCCCCCCCCTCCCCCCCCCCACACACACACACCCCCCCCCAGCTAAATAAGGAGCTCTTAGGTCTCCAAGCACAAAGGCCCAATACCTCTAATCTGGCCCTGACTATGGTATTGTTGTTTACCTGTTTGTGTGTGTGTGTTCAAGTATCTCTTTAAGTACTTTGTCCGCTGGCTAAGGTTATCTATGTACCTGTGTGTGTGCGTGCGGGAGGATGTGTGCACATAAATAAATGTCTTAATGGTTGAAGCGAGCTTTGGGCTGACCTTGCTTGTGCAAGTTGCTATGACTACATCCACATCCTATTTCTCTGTGTCTACAAACATCTCCAGTGTTTTGTCAGGGGCAGATATGTCCAGTCTCTCTGCTTAATGGGTGGCTGAAGTTTTTGTCAATGACCAGCATGCCTGAATCGTGGAACCCTTTAATCTGGTGTTGATCTTAGTTCTGAATGGTACCCGACCACATCGGTACCCTCCGTCAGAATGATTAGCATGTGGACAGGACACACACACCCCACTGTGTCAGTCACTGAGGCCATCTATGATGTCATTGAATATTATATAACTATTTAATAAACAAAAGGGTCTTGTCCTAGCTCACTTTGGCTCCGCCCCCCAACACCCCCTTCCTCTGTTTATCTCTCTCTCTTCTTCTCTCACTGCCTTCCTTTATGACTCTCTCTCTCTCTGTTCCTCTCACTCTTAAAGGTCTTCCTCTATCTCTTCCTCCTCCTCCTCTCAGGCTACTTCCTCCCTCCCTCCTCCTGTCATCCTGATTCTCTAACTCGTTCAAAGGAACTCAGAATTGGTATTGAAACTACCAGATAGGATCCATCTATAGGTTCTATGGGGGAACCGACAGAGCTCGTTATCCAGGAACCCTCCCCCCCGCCCCGCCCCCTGCTCCAGAAAGCCCTGCAGGGATACCGAGTCGCTGCTACGGTAACAAGCAAGGAATCATTTGGTACTGAGATGCTTGGATTCAAACAGCCCATAATAAGCTAATCATACTCTACCTCTATCAGTCCCAAGTGTGCACAAGTGTGTGTGTGTTTAGGTGAGTGTGTGTAATACATGTGGGTGTAGATGTGTTCAGGTGAGTGAGTGTAATACCTGCGTGTTGTTTGCAGCTGGCTGACTGTGGGTACTCGTATAGGCAGTGGCTGTCTGTGCGCCACCCAGCTGAGAGGAGAGAGAGATGGAGGGATGGAGGGATGGAATGAAGAAATGAGGGGATGGAGGGAAGGAGAGAAGGAGGAGAGAAGGAGGGATGGAATGAGGGAGGAATGAAGAAATGAGGGGATGGAGGGAAGGAGTGAAGGAGGGATGGAACGAGGGAGGAATGGAGAGAGGTAAGAGAATGAAAGCATTACTGGTGTTCCTGTCCAGACATTCTTCTACAGCACACCAGTAGCTACTACAGGATAGTCAAGTATGGCATAAAACACACACACACACGTGGGAATCATCTAGTACTGCATGTGTTTCCTTCAGGTCATCCATAATCAACAACAGATGCCCACTACACACACACACAGGCACACACACACACACACACACCTCCAAGTAATCTTCAGGCACGAGCCCACTCTCTCCTCTGGAGTTCTGAGCTTCTATCCAGCCTCCACCTACATTCTGCAGGACAGAAAGACATTACTGGTGTGTGCAGGATTGAATGTGTGTGTGTACAGATGTGTGTGACAGTGTGTGTTTGTGTGACAGTGTGTGTGTGTTCCATCGTTTACCTGGTTGATCACAGTGAGGGTCTCTCCTTCTCTAACAGTCAGCTCATTGTTGCCAGGTTCAGCGGTAAAGTCGTATAACACTTGGGCCTGAAACACGTTGAACAAAAGTGTGTGGGTGTGGGGGGGGATAAATAAAGGGACAAGGAAGATTCTGGATATCCGGAGGACATAGTGTATGGCATCTGACCTATGACCTGGCTCTCTCTCTCTCTCTCTTACACACACACACACACCTTGGTATCTATGTTGGCCCTGGTTCACACATCCTGCCTGGACATTCCTTTGTCTTTATACCAGAGTGCCAAGGCAGCTAGGCTGCAGATAGTACTGTGGTCACAGTGACAGAATAGTGCTGTAACTCCAGGCTTATCCTTGTGTTGACTTGACGTATCTTATTTACTGTACTTGGGCCTACTTGTCCTCTTGGGCAAAGAAGGGGCAGAACGGCATTCATACACGCACGTACTGTACATGCACGCGCACATAAGTCTATATACACACCGCTAAAAGCGAATGACTACGTGGTGTGAGTAGGCACACTTTAACTTTGGCTATTGTGGGAAGAAACCTGTGTACTGTAGCACCCTCACGACAACAACAACAGTAACCTAGCAGCCAAAAAATACTATTCTGTAGTACTGGTACAGATAATATACTCCGCTGACTCGAATATTCCCCTATAAATAGAGTTGGCACCTGGTTAGGGCAAGACGTTAACAAGCACATCATTTGGATGGTATTCAGTACCTTGGCAGCCATCGCTGAAACATTTAGAAGTGTTCCTCGTGTTTTCGTCTTCACAAAAACAGTCCTCTATACAGCCGGTGCCCTCGCACAAGAATTGAGTCGTTCACAAAGTTTCAGAATAAAAAAACGTTCCTATCCAATGCTGTGATGCAATTCTGCTAAAGAGCTTCACAAACTACGACACCGCCATCCATTTCTATGCAAACCAGTCAGTCCTGTTTTTCCCCAACTGATGTTTAGTTTCCCACCCACAATCCAAGAAAATGACAACCCGGAAAAGAAAGAATTCTCTGGGAGCGCTCTAGCGTGAATAGTTCTGTGACAACTTCTCTTATCGGGGTGTGGATGCAGCAACAGTTGTTTCTTTCCCCTGATAGCTGTCAGCGATAGCCAGCTGTCACGGATTGATCTAATGTAAACATACATAAAAGGTTGTTTGCAACAGCTAAAATATAGGATATTCAAGACAACTGTCTGACTTATTGCCGTAAGTGCCTTGCGAGCAAACCAAAACGTATACTAGGACAGCAATTAGGGTGTGTAAACAAACGACAGGTATCGACTGTATGCACCAATAGGAAGTTTATTGTTGCCGCAATGTTTTCATTTCAGGACTAAAGTGCAGTTCTGTTCGTAGTTAGGGACCGTCCGCTTTTATAAAACGTTTACAAAGAACAACCTGGGCAAGTAGCGCCCTCTATGGGTAGATCGAAGGACATAAGGAGAGATTGAAAGATACAAATACATATTTTAAAAAGAAATGTTTGGGACACAAGGGAACTAACTCGAAAGGCCGTTTCTCATGTGGTCGAGAGAAAACACAACAGTTAACGCTGCGAGGGCCACTCAGTATTGAATAAAGCGTGACAGTGCAATGTCAGTATTCTGTCATGTAATGCCATCTAGTGGCATTGCATGATGCTGTTTCTCTTAAGAAGGATCAAACTTACGAAACGATAATGCAAAAAGATTTTAAGTGGAATTATTGAAAAATCAATACCACATAGGCCTACGTGATGCTATGCTTGAATATCTTTTGGCTACCCACAATGTTTGGGGGCTATCTCGTTGTTACGATCAGTGACCTATGCACTTTTGTAAAGCTCTCTCTTGGAAGTCGCTTGGGTATAAAAGCGTCTGCTAAATGAATACATGTAAATATTCAGCACTTTGTTGGTATTAGCACATGTGGATTTACTTCTGTAATTTACAGTTTCAACCTCTATTTCGTCTCTCTCTCTCCTCCCCCATCTCTCCCCTATCTCTCTCCCCCTCAGTAGCCAGGTTAAGGTGATTAATAAGTCTATTTCTGTCTTTGGAGGGAGGAGGCAGGCTGGTGCACTACCTCTGAGAGAGAGAGGCACAGAGAGAAGAGACATAAAGAGAGCACAGGTGTGTGTGTGTGTGTGTGTGTGTGTGTGTGTGTGTGTGTGTGTGTGTGTGTGTGTGGTGTGTGGTGTGTGAGAGAGAGAGAGAGAGAGAGGGGGGGGGGCGCAATATAGAGGGAAATAGAGCGTCAGTGGAAAAGGTGGAAGCATATAAAAAGATAGAGATACAGTGAAGAAAGTGAGAAAACTTAAAATCAATAGTGCTAGGGAGCGAGAGGAAGGGACAAAGGGAAGGAGAGAGGGATGGAGGCAGAGAGAGAGGAGGGAGGTATGGAGAGAGAGAGGTAGAGGAGCCTAAAGCAGCCTTTGGGATTACAGCTCATGCTGTGGGTCATACAGGGAGGACACTTAGTCACACCAAATCTGGATGTTTGTTTTCCTGTCTGTCTACTGTTCATATTGGCAACCTCCCCCCCATATTGGTAACCCTTACACATACACACACACACACACTCACACACATCATCATCATCATCATCATCGCCGCCCTATGTTAACAGTTAGACTAGACAGGCAACACTTTCTCACTTGTGTTAGGATAAACATGCAGCTAGCATCCCGTGCGTGTGTGTGTGAAACGTTTTAGGAGGAGGAGCGACAATCGGGTGTCTGATCTCACAGACAAAAGAGCTGTCCAGGATTCCTTTTTGTCAGCTCCTGTCAGTAGGGCTTGAATGCGTGTTCTCCCTGTCTAGCGTGTGTCTGTGCATGCACACACTCGTGTGTATGTTCCTGTGGTTGTTTGCAGGTGTGTGTGTATGTTACCCTGTGTACCGGTGTGTGTCCTGGTATGTGTGCCTGTGTGTGTGTGTGTGCCCTTTTTATACAGTATTAGATGAGACGAGCAGGACATTGTCTCCAGAGAGGCAGTCTGGGGAAGGCAGGTGTTCTGCCTTCCTCTCTCAGCTGCCTGAAGACCCACACACCCCTCCTGCTGTCTGGGGAGGAGGAGGAAGAAGAAGAGGAGGAGGAAGAGGGAGTACAAAGGTGTGTGTCAATGATCCATGTGTGTGTATGTTGTGTGTGCGAGAGAGGGAAAGAGAGAAAGTATGTGTGTGACCTTACCTAAACCCTTGGAGGCCTGTTGATTGGGTGCTGCTTCAAATACCTGATTGGTTGCCTAGAGACAGACCCTTGAGTTGAGGGGTTCTTGAGCTGGTGTGCGTTCACACTACAGTACTATACACAGTCTACAGTACAGTAGAAGCGAGTAGGGAGTAAGGTCGGGCATTTAGGCAAGGGCACAGGGTTGGGCTGTAGGGGGGCTGTGATTATGACAATGTACAGCTGAATAGGGATAAAGCATGGGGGTTTCACAAAGCACCACAACTGGCAACCTGCCAAAACAGAGAGAGAGAGAGAGAGAGAGAGAGAGAGAGAGAGAGAGAGAGTGGAAGAGAGAGAGAGAGAGTGAAAGAGAGGAGGGGGTCAGGGTGGGAGTGTGTGATAGACAGTGTGGGAGGGGAAAGAAGGAGACAGTGAGTGGGAGTGTATTCAAGAAAGAGAGAGAGAGGGAGAGAGAGGGAGGTATGGGAGTGTTTCAGGGTTCGAACTTGTGTTTCCCTACGAGCGAGTGCAGTCAGAGAGTTCCTCTTTGTTGGGAGAGACCCACACACAGTCCCACTGGCCGCCTCTGAGAGAGACTATGCTGTGCATGAAAGGTAAGGCTCTGAGAGAGAGAGGGGGGATGGAGGGAGGACAAGACATGGAGAGTACTGGGGAGTCACCTGGGAGAATGGCTTACTGTTGGACTTTTACTGGAGTGTTTTGCGAGTGACGAGATTGAAAACACAGAACAAAGAAAGGTGTTTGTTTAACGTTTTCGTGTGAGAAAACAGAAGTTCGTCATCCCTTTCTTTCCCCTGTTTTCCTCCCCTCTTCCTCTGCTTTTTTCCATCTTTATCTGTTCTTTTGTTTCTTTGCGAGGAAGTGTGGTTAGCAGGGAGAGGGAAGGGGGAGTGTGTCAGTTACAGCAATCCTGCCAAAGTTTACAGGGCCGGAGACTCCTCCAGCTGTGAGGGTGTGTGTGTGTGTGTGTGTGTGTGTGTGTGTGTGTGTGTGTGTGCATGTATGTATGTATGTGTGCTGTGTGTGTGTGGATTTGTATGTGTATGCTGCGTGTGCATGTGTGTGTATGCGCGTTTATGTGAATGTTGTGTGTATGCATGTGTGTTTTTTTCTGTTTTTATATGTTTGTGTGTTTGTGTGTGTGTGTGTGTGTATGTGTCTTCTGTGTGTACTTGTGAGTGTGCGGTTATTTGAGGGGATAGAGATGTAGGTCATAGATTTCACTTGTCATGGGTCTCTGAGTAACTCTTGTTCTCACATTCTTTGTTATCTTAGCGACCTTTTAAAATGTGAGTACATGTGTGTGTGTGTGTGTGTGTGTGTGTGTGTGTGTGTGTGTGTGTGTGTGTGTGTGTGTGTGTGTGTGTGTGTACTGTGTGTGTGTGTGTGTGTGTGTGTGTGTGTGTGTGTGTGTGTGTGTGTGTGTGTGTGTGTGTGTGTGTGTGTGTGAGAGAGAGAAGAGACAGAGAGAGAGCGAAAGAGAGAGAGGTGAAGACAAGTTCATACGTGCTGTATGTTTGTGTGAAACTTTAAAAGACTACTGGTTACTAACCAGTCAGTCACATTGTTTGTAGTATTCTCTGAAGAGATTTGTATAGTCCAGTAATGCACATATATGTGTGTGTGTGTGTGTGTGTGTTTGTGGTGTGTAAATGTGTGTGTTGTGGGGAAGCTTTGGCTGCATGTTAGGACAGGCACACATTTTCTGTTCACCTTCCAAAACTGAAATGTTTCAGCTGTCTGTCTCTTTAGAACTACATCGGAGATGAACATGAAACACACACACACACACACAAACACACACACATGCAGACACATGCAAACATGTAGTGTAGCACTTGGCTTGTCTGTCAGTATCACAGCTGACATAAAAACAGAACCCCTTCAGGCAAAATAAGGTTATCTCGATATCTAGAAATGTATCTAAATCTTCCTTTCATTTCATGGTTCTTATTAGCTCTTATTTTGATGCTACCTGCTTTCTTACCTGCTTGCCTGCCTGCCTACCTGCTTTCTTACCTGCTTGCCTGCATGCCTACCTGCTTTCCTACCTGCTTGCCTGCCTGCCTGCCTGCTTTCCTACCTGCTTGCCTTTCTGCCTGCTTCTCACTGTTTCTCCATTTGTCTGCAGTCGGCCTGCCTGCCCCCTGACCCACGGTGTGTGTGTCAGTTTGAGACCCAGTGTTTGGATGTGAAAGGCTTCACTGTTCTGAGAGACATCAAGCAGGCCTTGTTGGTAACTGTACAGAGATTACCTCCTCTCTCACTGAGATAAAGAGTAATCAACAGTCAGGTGACCTTGGCTTGAGTTTGATTGGAGAGGACACACGGCCAATCATTGAATCAGCATGACCACATTCCTAATGTGGCTGTAGCCTTTCCCCACAAGATTTAGGGTTTAAGTGTTTAGCTACAGTATTCAGTACTGTTACTAGAACATAGTCTACCATACAATGTGTGTGTGTGTGTGTGTGTATGTGGTGTGTGTGTGTTTGTATATCCTGTTGTCATTCTGTTACACAGTAGCCATGTCCATATTAGGACAATCAGGAAGTTACATGCTGCCATAATTCATGTAAGGGACAATGGAGTGGACAATGGAATGGTCCTGTGGGTGTGCAACTGTGTCAAAAGTTGGTGTGTGTGTGTACGGCATGCATATGCGTGTTTGAGTGTATAATAGAGTGTGTGTGTGAGTGCAAGCATGTGTGTGTTTGTGTGAGAGAGAGTGTCCATGTTTGTGTGTGTGTGTGTGTCAGTCAGACTGGAGGACATGTTTTCAGTGGGTGTGGGAGATTCTCTGGGGTCTAGTCTGGGCTTCCATGCCGAGCACCAGCAATCCACACACTCGAGGAATAACTGGGATAGCTGCGGCAGTGTGTGGACGTCCATTCAAACATACTTTTCTTTCCTTGTCAGTACTATATTTACCCTGTATTACAGAGGCATGCAAAGCATCCTCAGCTTGTGTCTGTGTGTGTGTGCATTCAACAGTTTCCACCACTGCTTTTAGAAAGCGTTAGTTTTGGGTGCGGCCAGCAGGTGGGTACTGGTGCTGTGTTCCAACACAACATACAGTGGCGTGTGTGTGTCTGCGGTAATTACCTATCCCATACTGGACAGCTGCATAGCTGGATAATCCCTGTTAAGAGATTAGACGGAGTAAGAGATAACGGGATGGAAGGGAGGGAGGTGGAGGGAGAGAGAGAGAGCAAAGAAGGAGTGAGAGAGGAGGAGGAGAAGTAGATTACTGTCCTGGGCTCTGCCGTGTCTGAGGGACCTACTGAAACATTCTCAGAAGACTGGAGGACAAACACACCCACATACTGGACTACACCTGGTCTACGGAGGGAGACAGCTGTCAAAGTATTTGTGTGGAGGAGGTTACCTGACTGCTGCCCAGGTGTGTCTCACCGTCGCTGCCTCAGATGGAGGAGGTCAGAATGTAACCGGCAGTTTGGATGAAACCACGCTCCTGTAAAACCTCCAACAGACCAAGCGGCTTGTTTCGAAAGGACATGGAGGAATCTGGGGAGAGTTACTGTCATGTAGGACGTGTGTCACCTGTTGGTGTTTATGTGGGGTGGATTTAATCCATCAATCAACTCAATCGATTGAACAAGTGATCGACGAGGATGATCTCCTACGTGGACTGCCTTTCTGCCGAGCCGGTGGGCGTCAGCAGAAAGTGCTGGAAGGGTGCGTACAGCGAGGACGAGGACGAACTCCTTCCTCGTAAGATGGTCTCGCTGCAGCCCAAGACGGAGGGCAGTCTGAGACGCCGGCTCCTCACCTCCAAGATCCACCAGCAGCAGGATGTCCTGTGGGCCCCCAGGCCCCTGGCCGAGGTGCCCCAGCACAACAAGCCCTCCAAGGGGCTCTTCACCAACCCGTACCCCGGGCCCCAGCCCAAGGGCAGCCCACCAGGTCTTCTGCTCCACCACAGAGAGACTCTCTCCCTCAACCTGGGCTCCAAGCCCCAACCTGGATACTTCTCCATGAACCAGCATCGACGGACCAGCTACTCTCCCACAACCCCTGAGCCTCAACATGGGTACTCCTTCTGCCCTCCACCCCCTTGTACTCCAGACTACCACTACCAGGGTTCCTACCCCATGCAGGCTCCAATCCATCCCATGCAGGACTCCCATAACCCAAACCAGGGGCCCTACAACCCCTTGCAAGTCCCCTACAACCCCAACCAGGGGCCCTACAACCCCTTGCAAGGCCCCTACAGCCGCAACCATGGGTCCTACGACCCCAACCAGGGGCCCTACAACACCATGCAGGCTCCGTACAACCCTAACCCAAGGCTTCCCGGCAGACACAAGGCCAGTCACTGCTCTCTGAGGCTCCAGAAGACCCAGTGCTGCTTCCCCCTCCAGTGGCGCAGATCTACACAGAGCCACTCAGCGACCACGCCACTCCTCCAGAGAGACTCAGACGGGGACTGGAGAGGTAGAGCTCGGAACTCTGGGTAGTGTAGTTTCTGAGGCAGGGAATAATTTAATGACACACACACACGAAAAGGCGTCATTACAGGTTTTAAGTGGGGTAACTGAAAAGAGGTGCCTCGGAGCGTGTGTGTGTCTGTTTGACTAGCAGACCGTGTGTGCAGGCTTTGGGACTATTATTATGTGATTTTGTGGTTTCCTTTGGTATTACGGAGTGTTTAGCAGATGCCCTTGAGGCCCTGGGCTGTGCTATTCCTGTGTGTGTGGAAAGGTGTTATGGCTTGTTGTCTTGGCGTCCTCATGTGGGTTTCCATAGCCCAGAGCCATGGGTGTTAGCAGACGGCGTGGTGTGTGTGTGTGTGTGTGTGTCACATCCTGGAAGATAACGCTCAGCTCTTCTGGCATGTTGGAGGGCTCCAGATTAAGTTTGTTCCTGGTCGGCCCTCTTTGGCCCTCAAAGGCCCAGGATAGCCCTGTTCATCCCAGGATAGCCCTGTTCATCCCAGGATAGCCCTGTTCATCCCAGGATAGCCTTGTTCATCCCAGCATAGTCTGCCAAGTTTAGCTGATGTGTGTTATATATTCCTCCGCCTCTTTCTGCTGCTCTGTACTGCTCTGGAGGAGAGGCTTCTGGGTCAGTCTAAATGACAGAGTGACACTCCTTTACATCTCTCTGTGTCTGTCTCTTACTCTAGATCTGTATTTGGCTCCTTCTGGAGGATTCAGTCCATGTACATCATCGAGTGCTGCCCTTTTGAAGATAGTTATAGCAGCAGGGACGAGTGACAAGGGCTTTGCCTGTGTGTTTATGGGAGTGTTAGGATTACACACAGATGTCCCCTTAGATCTCCTTTCGGTAACAATGAAAATCAACCATATGTGTGCAATAATAAGCTAGGTTATCTCTCTCTCTCTTCTCTCTCTATCTCACACCCACACACACACACACACCACCCACACACACACATACACACTTATTGAGGGGATTTAAGAGTTCAGCCGACGGTCTATAGGGAGCGAGGCGTAAACAGAACTAATTCTGCTTAATAAGTTAATGAGAAACCGGATTTAGGCTCCAACAGCTGCTACCTGTCAGCCCAGCAGGCTGCTAGGCTAGGCTAACCCAGGTGACCTACAATATCCTACAGAAAACCGCTAACAAAGCTAGCTAGCTAGCTAAGTTTATTATTCTGTTGTTAGTGGATAATAACACAGCGCAACCTGCGAACAGGCAAAAACATGTCTCGCTATGAACATTAACATGCATGTCAGTGCGTGTAAGCTAAGTTTGATTGGTGGTTTGGAAAAAAAACACTTGAATAATAAAAAAATCTAGAAACGGTAATCATTTTTCTGCAACTGCGACAAGGCTGATTCATGCGATAACTAGGCTTAGGAGTAGTAATTATGTTCTGCTGCGGTTGCCTGTGAAAAAGACAAAGCACTTGCCCAGTATTATTGGATCTGTCCCAGTTTAAAGCTGACATATTACACTGGCACTGTTCCACATGGACGTGGATTTACAGCCCATTTACACGTCGGCTCTGTCCTAGTTCTAGGAAGTGGAACACTTCAACATGCCAAGACTTCAGGGTGAGATGGAGTAGTCATGTGTGATGGGATCATTACATGCTGTTGGGCTCACATTCTGTGCTCACTGTGCAGCTCACTACCATACAAAGAGAAGGACAGCAAGAAATGTGATACAGTAACACAAACACAGAGAGAGAGAGAGGAGAGAGAGAGAGAGAGAGAGATGAGAGAGAGAGAGAGAGATGAGAGAGAGAGAGAAAACTGAAAGAGTGTGTAAGCGGCATCGATAAAGGGAGGGTCTACGATAGTAATGTAAAGTGTGTGTGTGTGTGTGTGCCCTTGATCACCTGAGCACTGCACACAACCATGTTGGATCCCTGCCAACAATAAAACAGGAAAGTGTGTGTGTTTGTGTGCGTGTGAGTGTATTTGAGTGTGTGTGAGTGTGTGTGTGAGTGTATGTGTGTGTGTGCCAGATGTCCTCAGTCAGGACCGTTTCCACTGCAGAATAATTTGATCAGAGCCACTGCAGACTCTGTCTCCCATCTAAACCTTTTTAACTCCCCTCCTCTCCCCTCCTCTCCCCTCCTCTCCCCTCCTCTCCCCTCCCTCCCCTCCTCTCCCCTCCTCTCCCCTCCTCCCCCTCCTCTCCTCTCCCCTCCTCCCCTCCTCACCCCTCCTCTCCTCTTCCCTCCTCACCCCAACCCACCCCCTCCTCTTCTCTTCTCTCCTCACCCCACCCACCCCTCCTCTTCTCTTCTCTCCTCACCCCACCCCACCCCTCCTCTCCGCTCCTCCCGTCCAGTCTGATTGCAAGAGCAAAGTCTGACAAGGAGCAGATTGCCTGCTCTCACAACAACAATCATGCAGTAATCACTTATCAAACTACTTTCATCTGGTCACATCTTCAAAAAGAAGTGGGGGATTTTGGTTGCTGTGGGGATGGAGAGTGCGTCCGCCCCTCCGGACCTGATTGTCTCCATGGCGATGAGACAAGCAATGTACTTAATGCATAGCATCCATCACTGACCAACGAGATGAGCACAATAGTGGAGGCGGAGGGAGAGAGAGAAGAGGGCGAGAGAGGGAGGGAGAGATGAGGAGAGGTAGGAGAGAAGATGCAGAGAAGAGGGTGGAGTGAGAGGAGGGAGGGAGGGAAGAGGAACTGGAGAAGAGGACAGGTGGAAAGGTGAAGAGCTTGCAATTATAGAGAGGTGCAGTAGGTAAAGAATTGACTGTGTTGGCAGAGTTCCAAAAGCATTAAAGGGAACACTTCGCTTCCCTAAGCTACATAGAGGAGGCGTGTGTGTGGGTGTGGGTGTGTGTGCACGTCTGTGAGTTTGTATATGTGAGAGTGTGCGTGTCGTGTGTATGTGTGAGAGTGTGTGCTCATGTATGGGAAGGGGTGAGGTTGGTGGGTTAGCCCAGAGAAAAGCAAAAGAGAGAGGGAGAGAAGGAGGAGTGCAGTGGTGCAGGGAGGGCTGTGAGACTGGGCTTCATCACTTTCTCTCTCCTCCTCTCTCCTCTGTGTGCCTGCTCATCTCTCCTCATCTCTCCTCTGTGTGCCTGCTCATCTCTCCTCATCTCTCCTCCTCTCCTCCTGCCACACCTCTGCCAGACGAGCCATCGCCAGGACTGTGTGTGTGTGAGAGAGTGAAGAGCGGAGAGAGAGTGGAGAGAGAGAGTATGTGTGTGAGGAGTGTTCATCATTCAGCCTAAGAGATGGTACTGATCAGCACCGCGATCAAATCGGTCCTCAAGTACTTCAACAGGACGAGGGGTAAGAAGTTGACCACCGCTGCGGTCTTTGTGTACTGCAGTCTTTGTGACAGGCTAAGACAGTGTACTGCAGTCTTTGTGACAGCTAGTACAGTGTACTCCAGTCTTTGTGACAGGCTTGCAGAGTGCGGGGCTGTCTCTGTGACTGGATGGAAGAGTGTGGCGCTGTGTCTGGAGGGTCTCTGTAGGACGGCTGTGTCCATGACAGGCTGTGAGTGCGGTGCTGTGTCTGTAGGGGACTGGGAGAGCGCTGTCCTCTGAGTCCTGCTGAAGGGTACCGTCTGATCCTCCTGTCTCCCAGCAGGAGAGAGGAGAGACAGCACCCAGGCTGCTGCTACTGCTTCTTTTGCTATATCTGCCTGTGTGAGTCAGACCACTGTATACCGGGGCTCTCACTCGTCTGTACGCAGCCAGACATAACGGAGAGGATGCCGGGGGGAATCCACAGGATAGAAGTCAGACGTAGAACGGCTCTGGGGAACATGATTTCCCTCCAGGGGGATGTTATGGTAGTGTCTGGCTTGTCGCCTGCGGCAGTGTCGTTGTGCCGCTGTGTGGCTGTCGCTGTGTGCTGTGTCGCTGTGTGCTGTGTGCTGTGTGCTGTGTGCTGTGTGCTGTGTGCTGTGTGCTGTGTCCCTGTGTCCCTGTGTCCCTGTGTCCCTGTGTCCCTGTGTCGCTGTGTGCTGTGTCGCTGTGTGCTGTGTGCTGTGTGCTGTGTGCTGTGTGCTGTGTGCTGTGTGCTGTGTGCTGTGTGCTGTGTGCTGTGTGCTGTGTGCTGTGTGCTGTGTGCTGTGTGCTGTGTGCTGTGTGCTGTGTGCTGTGTGCTGTGTGCTGTGCAGCAGGGAGATGGAGAAGCATCACCTGGCCTCAGAGAGACTGTAACCACAACAGCTGGGACAGAGGAGAGACCCACTCTGATTAGCTCTCTATTGATTATGTCCGCTAAATGATGTGTGTGTCTGTGGTGATGACCTCCAGGTGTACAGACTTCTGAGCACCGTTGGAGTTGCACGTGCGCTTTGAACTCTGTTTGATGATCAAGGGGCACTTTGCTTAGTTAGTCTCTGATATCCTGTTGTTTCATCTTATGGGTGTTTGCTTTGTACAGCGTCTGTTCAAAGGCAGATCAGAAAGATGTCTGTGTGTGTGTGTGTGTGTGTGTGTGTGCGCTTGTGTGCGGAGGCATGACCGTGCTCTTGTGTGTGTGACTGTCATGTGTGTGTGTGTGTGTTTTTTCCGCAAGGAGAGAAGTGTGTATGCACACGTCCCCTGTGTTCAGTGCAGTGTTTCTGAAGGGCACCTTGGGTTGTATTGAGAGAGAGAGGGAGACAGTGTGTGTGTGTGTGTGTGTGTGAGTCTATTTGAAAACTAGTTCACTGGTCCAGTACTGTTCTAATCTCTATTCCTGTTTCTATCACAGCTTTCTATACTGTAACCTTAATGCAACCTCGGATTAGGACTCCCAATACCCCAATCCCTTTCATTGCTAATCACAAGACGACATACACACACAGAGCAACTAGGATCCTTTTCACATTCCAGACTATGGTCACATACATATACTGAGAGATTTAGTCATTTGTACTCTGTGTTTTGTAATGTGTGTGTATATATGTTACATTATGAGTCTGAATATAATGTATGTTGTCTTGAAGAATACTCTGACTATCCCTCTTTTTCTGTGTCTTTCATTCACTCTTTCCGTTTCTCTTTATTTCTCTCTCTCTGTCTTTCTGTCTCTGCCTCTCTCTCTTCGTCTCTCTCCAGCGGTAAGTGTGGATGAGGACAGCAAGTGGTCTGTTCACTACACTACCCAGAAGCCCCAGCAGGAGAGAGTCTTCCTGACAGAGACACGCCCCTCCTGTGTGAACGACCTCCCATCCAGGGTCAACCTCCACAATGTCCTCTTAGGTAAGGGCTATCAGTGAACACACACCTC
>CAEFZP010002065.1:502500-592500 GCA_903064625.1 Mallotus villosus
AGAGAGAAAGAGAGGGAAAAAGAGAGACAAATTGAGGATCTGAAATATAGTAGTTTGTGTGTGAGAGAAAAAGAGAGCATGTGTGAAGAGAGAGAGAGAGAGAGAGAGAGCGAGAGCGAGAGCGAGAGCGAGTGTGACAGTGTGACAGTGAAAGACAGTGTGTGACAGAGAAAAATTGAGATTTTCTCCTGATGTCAGCACCTGCAGTACGTGAGTACGTGAGTGCTGCAGGGAAGATGAGCTAATTATCACCCAATCAGCTTGCGGCATAGTGAAGGACCGGAGAGGCGAATGGAGGGGAGAGGACGGGGGAGAAAAACAGAGAAGAAAAAGGTTGAAAGGAGGAAGGGAGAGAAGGACAGAGGGAGGGACATTAGGAGAGTCAGCTGCTAAGGGGCTGCAGACCCCCAAACGCCCCCCCACATGCCAACACACACACACACAGCACTCCCCCCAGCCCTCGCCCCCCTCCCCACTAGCACAGTCACACTGCAGACTGTCAGCACTGCAGACGCAGGCATGTACGTGTTCACACACAATGTCACGCATGCACACACTCACGCACACACACACACACACTCACATACACACGCATGCACGACTGAGTATGCATATTCACCATATCTGGATTGTTTTATTGCACTGTAAGCGTGAAAGATCATTGGGGGGTTAAAACACACCTGGTGTCTGGTCTGAGAATACGGCAGTTAGGATTTGTGCTGAATGGATCTTTCAGTCATTGTGATGCGCAAAGTAATCATGCTGCTTTCTCATCTCTTTGTGTGTGTGTGTGTGTGTGTGTATGTGTGTGTGTGTGTATTCCAGAATGTGACAGACTCAGTAAAACTGGGTATGGCAGCATGCAGTACTTCCCTCAGAGCTCCGCCCCTTCCTGTGCCAGCCTACCAGAGAGCTCCCTGCATGACCCACACAGGAAGGACAGAGGACGCAAAAAGGTTGGTAGAAGGAACACACACACACACACAAACACACACACACGCACACGGCACACACACACACATATGCGCACAAAGGCATGCACTCACACAGACAGACAGATAGATAGATAGATAGATAGATCACCATATTGAACTCAAGTTCACTGACCAACTAGCTGAGTACCACAAGCCCCAGAGTTGGGATAGACTGCCACCCTGTGGCCAGATGGTACCATTACAACCAAAATCCAACCACTCCATGTAAAACCATAAATCAACCATTTGCATGTATTTCTCTCTCTCTCATTCTCTTTGTTCCATCCTGTCATTCCTTTCTCTCATGTCCTGCATGTCTTCACCTCAAGTGCATTGTCTTTCTTTCTTTTATTTTTTCCTTCATTATCTCGCTCCTTTCCTCCTCTTCCTTCCTCCCTCGTCCTCTCAGAGGAACAGACTGTCGGACTGCCTGTCTCAATCATGCTTCTCTGTCTGCTGTCAGTTCAGACCCTGGAGGAGAAAGGTACCTCACAGCAGGCTTAGCCTGAGCTAGCGTTGTGACAGAGCAGACTCATAGACCAGCTATAGATGGTTGTCCGCCTTTGCTAGCGTATCATTTAGCCCCGTAGCCCTGTGCCAGTGTACCTGACTTGGAGTTTGACAGTGTATTGTTTATTGACATACTATTGTCTCTCTCTCTCTGTCTCTCTCTGTCTCTCTCTGTCTCTCTCTCTCTCTGTCTCTCTCTGTCTCTCTCTCTCTCTCTGTCTGTCTCTCTCTCTCTCTCTCTCTCTCTCTCTGTCTCTCTCTGTCTCTCTCTCTCTCCTAGTCTTCCGTCTCTCTGGCGGAGGACGAGGGGTTTGTGTACGCCGCCAGCCCCCCCCGTGCTGCAAGGCGCCGTGAGCTGCGATGACATCATGACCAATGGCTACGAGGCGCCCGAGATCGAAGAGGAGGAGGAGGAGTGGATTAAGCCCCTCCCTCTTCCCACCCCTGAGGAGAAGATGAGACTGCATGCCCAAGCCATACCAGCTGACATAGTCGCCATCAATATCACAGGTAGCGCTCCATACCAGCTGTGAAAGTTGCTATCAACATCACAGGCTCATCACCACCAGCTGACCTAGTCACCATCTGTTTATCATTCCCCTGTGTGCGTTTGTGGTGTGTCTCCAAAGGCGAGAGCTTCGAACGGCAGGCTAGTTTCCGTCGTGCGATAGGCTACTCGGACACTCTGACCCGACGCCCACGCAAGCTCACACGCCGTCAAACAATCACGGGGATCGACGTCATCAAGGACCTGGGTACGGCACTGGACCTGACCGTCTGGTCGTCTGACCGTCTGACCGTCTGGTTTCAGTCAGTCAGTCTGCCATATGCAGGATGCTACTGTTTAGAGACATGGAAAACTCTTGACATGATTTCCTGTTTATATGGTTTCTACTGCTTGGTTTCCCCTCCTCTCTGTAGGATCGAAGGCAGATCCAGAACCTGACCAAACTGGTTCTGTGGTTCTGCCGGGGCAGTACTCCACTGTGGGCCGGGCCGGCACCGTCAACTCAGCCTCGGCCCTGCTCCGCCCGCCCCCGACCCCAGGCCCTGGAGGAGGAGGGGAGGAAGGAGGAGGAGAGCAGGGAGGAGGGCAGGAGGAGGGCTCCGTCCACGGGCAGACGCATCAGGGCTCAGAGGGGGCAGGGTATCTCCAGTCTGATGGCCTCTCTCTCACCCCCACCCTGACCCCCCAACCCCAGCATCACGCGCTCCCCCCTCCCCGCCCTCCTCCCCCTGCTCCCAAGAGGAGGTGGGCGGGCCTCACGGCTTCTACTGCCCTGGCGCCCTGAGCCCTGACTCCAGCTATCACAGCGCCCCCTCCAGGTTGCTCAGCGCCAGTTCGTCCTGCTCTCAGGTGTGTGCATTGAAGCCAGAGGCTTTGTAAACGACAAGAGCTGTCCATGTTTTAACATGAACTCACATTAACATCTGGTGAATCAACTTAATGGATTCGCCAGATAGTATGCCTCGATTGAATGCCCTAGAGAAAACAATATATGCTGTGTAGATGGTAAATTGTGTATTTGAGTTCCTCTTTTTCTCTCTCTTGATCTTCCTCTTCCTCCACACAGGAGCCACAGGGGTTCCCATGTGACCTCCAGCCCCTGCTGTCATATGACCCCTCCGCTCGCGTCTTCCCAGGAAGTCCTCTCTCCACCTCCCCCTCCTCCCCCCTGCTCCCCCCTCAGTGGCAGTCACCCAGCCAGCCCCTGCCTGCATTCCGGCTGGTCCTACCCCAGCGACAGACCCCTCAGTGGGGCAACATCCAGCCACGCAGCCCCTTTCCCCCATTCTCCCGTCCTCCTCCTCGTCCCTCGCTTACCCCTACATGAACCCAGAGTCGAGGTCGAGCTGCAGATCCCTGGACGACCACCAGGGTCCACGTAGCCGGAGCCACAGCACCATGTCTGGGGAGAGCTGGAGCTACGAGCCCCTGTCCCCCAGCCCCAGCAGCCCCAGGAGCCCAAGCCAGACCAGGGAGGGCTGGAGCAGCTGCGGCCGGAGCCAAAGCTCCTCGGCTGGGGATAACTGGAGCTTCAAGCCCCTCCTGTCTCCCGGCCGGGCCTCCATGTCCCACACCGACTGCAGCTCCCTGTGCTCGGAGGACACGTCCCGCTCCTCCTCCTGCTCCTCCTCCCTCTCGCGCCCCGGCTCCAGTCTGAGCCGGAGCATCTCCCTGAGGAAGGCCAAGAAACCTCCGCCGCCGCCGACCCGCTTTGACTCCTTGACGCGCAAACCTGGACGCGCGAAGCCTGCCCGCCAAGCCAGCTCCTACAGCCCCAGCCCCAGCCCCAGCCCCGGCCCCTGGCCCCCAGCCCCAGCCCCGCCCCAGCCTGCAGCACCGGGGGGCCCTGGCCCCCTCCTAGCCTGGCCTCCCCAGTCGAGAAGTTTGAGGACCCCTGGGTCCCCCGCAGTCGCAGCCAGAGCAGCGAGGGCGGGGTGAGGGAGGGGGAGAGGGGGGTCTCTACCTTCCTGACTGACCCAGCGAGCCAGCCGCAAGGCTGCTCTGAGCCTCTATACACCCAGTTCCCCCCACTACCCTCTGGGGCGCACCACCCACCCTGGACCAGGCAGGGGTGTGGGAGACCTGGCCCTGGGCCCAGAGACGCCTCCCTCTTTCCCCACAGATGACTGCAACCTCCCCAGGCAGGGTGTTGCGCCTGGCCTCCCCCTCCAGTGGCTACTCCAGCCAGTCCAACACACCCACCCCTGGGACACCTGTCTCCTCCCCGCTCACACACCCTCGTCCCCTCTCACTCCCAACACTGGTGCTCCTGCCTCCTTCTTCTCCCACACCTCCTCCTCCTCCTCCTCCCTGTCCTCCCTCATTGCCACCTCCTCCCTCCCCCGGACGTACTCCTCCCCTGGGGGGGGCAAGGCCAAGCCCCGGGTCCCTGAGAGGAAGTCCTCCCTGATGTCTTCCCTCTCCTCCTCCTTCTCCTCCACCTCCTCCCTCTCCTCCTGCACCTCCTCGGAGTCCTCGGCCAGATACGCCCCCCTCCCTCTACCACCACCCCTTCCCACCTCAACCCCTCTCCCCTCTATCCCTCCAGCACAGCCATCTCTTGACCCTCCTCCCCTCCCCCACTGTCTCTCCCCCCATCCTCCTCCCTCCCCCACTGTCTCTCCCCCTCCTCCTCCCCTCCCCCAACTATCTCTCCCCCCTCCTCCTCCACTCTCTCCCCCCTCCCCCCAACCATCTCTCCCCCCTCCTCCTCCCTCCCTCAATCATCTCTCCCCCATCCTCCTCCCCTCCCTCAACCATCTCTCCCCCCCCTCCCCTCAACCACCATCTCTCCCCCCCTCTTCCTCTCACTAAGCCATCTCTCCCCCCTCCTCCTCCCCTCCCCCAACGTCATCTCTCCCCCCTCCTCCTCCCCTCCCTCAACCATCTCTCCCCCCTCCTCCTCTCACTCAACCTCATCTTCTCCCCCCTCCTCCTCCCCTCCCCCAACTGTCTCTCCCCCCTCCTCCTCCCCTCCCCCAACTGTCTCTCCCCCCTCCTCCTCCCCTGCCCCAACTGCTCTCTCCCCCCCTCCTCCTCCCTCTCACTCAATCATCTCTCCCCCCTCCTCCTCCCCTCCCTCAATCATCTCTCCCCCCTCCTCCTCCCCTCCCTCAATCATCTCTCCCCCCCTCCTCCTCCCCTCACCCAGCCATATTGTCCCCTTCCTCCTCCCCTAGTCCAGACATATCTCCCCTTCCATTCTCCTCTCCCCCAGCTATCTTTCCCCACACCCCCTCAACCCCAGGCACCCGTCTACCCCTCCCCCCCGGCCCCCCTCCTCCGCCCTACTCCTACGCCGTGCGTCAGTCCTCACATCCCATGTTCGCAGCCATCGTTCCTATCAACGAGGGTACAACATCGTCAGGTTTTTCAGAGCTGTCTATCGACAGTCTGCCTGACACTCTTCCATCTGTGGCCCAAGCTGTAGCTCCTCCTCCTCCTCCTCCCCCCCTCCAAAGCCCTTCCAGGGGGTTCTCTACACCACCAGCCAGCCCAGGGAAGCCCCCCCCCGACCCCTGGTCACTGCCCAAGCCCTGAAGGGGGTACATCTACGTTCCATCCAGAAGCAGGCAGGGCTAGCATCTAGCATCACGCTAATGAGCTGTACACCGGATGCACTTTCGAATGAAGAGAGCGCTGATGCTAAGCTAACTGACATTGCGCCACTCAAAAGCATCAACTGTGAGGAAACGAGAGAGGGTGTGAGCGACACGATTGCTAACGGAACGTCGTTTTGCCCCGATGTCACACCGAAAAGGGCACACAACGCTTACGAAGCTGCTGACGCTAAGCTAACTGAGGCTGCAGCGGGTCAGGAAAGCCCAGACAGCTCTCAGACAGACATGGCCTTCTCCTACTGGGCTCTATCCAACGCGAGAGAAACACACAGGAGCACAGACATCTGCGATTCTGACGCTATGTTGACGACTACACACAAGGATACCAAGAAGACCTTGGACCATGGTGGTGTTAGTCAGCACACTGGGCATGCTCAGAACGCCCCCACCGCCTCCGCTGACCCCAGGGATTCCCCCAGGGTCAGATCACCTGAGAAACCCAAACTGGCCAAAAAGCCTGACCTGTCTGCCCTGTCTGGATCCCCCCTGAAGAACGTCAAGAACGGAGAATGGATCCTGCGGAACGGGGATCATGCCTCACTGCCCAGTTTCGTTGACGTCACTGTCGCGAACAGCCAATCGGGAGTCACCGTACCGCCCCCCCTCTCCTCCACAAACACCCGTCACCTCCCCTCAGAAACAGAAGCCGCCCATCGTCCACAAGAAGCCTAAACTGTCACTGATCATGCCCCAGATCCAGCCTCAGTCTCCGACCCGGACCCAGCCCCAGGCTCAGTCCCAGCCTAAGGCTAAGCCTCCGATCCAACCCCAGGCTCAGTCCCAGGTTCAGCCCCAGCCTAAGCCTCCGACCCAGGCTCAGCCCCAGCCCCAGCCCAAGCCTCTGACCCAGCCCCAGGCCCAGCCCCAGCCCCAGCCCAAGCCTCTGACCCAGCCCCAGGCCCAGCCCCAGCCCCAGCCCCAGCCCCATTCCAGAGAACCAGAGGATATGTGTCTTCCATATGCAGCCCTGTCCTCCAAAAGAGCTCCCTTACCCCGGCTGGTGGAGTGCTCTGAGCCAAATGACGGACAGGAGGTGAAGGAGGAGGAAGAGGAGGAGGGAGTAGGGCTGGTGCGGCGGAGGAAGACGATGATGATGATGATGACGAGGCCCTCAAGGGAAGACAAGAGCAGCGACTCTGAGAGTTCCTCCTCTCCCATTGGCTGGAGCCGGGATTCTCTGAGCAGTGCAGTGTCATCGGACAGCCTGCAGGGGGAGCTGACGCTGCCTGAGCTGCTGATCCAGGAGGAGGAGGAGGAGAGGAGGGAGGGAGGGGAGGAGGAGGAGAGGAACGTCTTGGACTCGGACGAGGCTGGCAGCGACAATGGTGAGTTACCTACTCGCTCTTTCTCCCTGCATCTTTCTTTGCTGCCGTCTCTCTCTCTTTTCCCGCTCTCTTTTCTCTCTTGATCTGTCATGCCGTGCTTTCAACTCTCTCTCCTTTTGTATCTCTCCCTCTCTCTCTCTCTCTCTCTCTCTCTCTCTCTGTCTCACACATGCAGAGGAAAATTAGTGTGCAAACGCCAGTCTCTTGTCTTGCTTGCACGCCCCCCTCGCTTGCACTCTCCACCCCTCCACGACCCCCCCCCTCCCTTCCCCCTCACCCCCACCTTGCTCACCCTGCTAGGCTTCAGGGACGGACAGTGCTGCAGTAAGCACAGTGCTCCTTGCCTGAATCCCCCTCTACTGCATTGCCTCGCTCCCTCCCTCCTTCTCTCCCTCACATTGTACCTCCTGTCTTCTTCTTCTTCTGCATCCTGCGTATCCTCTTTTGATCTGTGTCTATCTATTTTTATTTCAGCCATGTTTATTGTCTACTTAAAATATTTATTGGTCAGCTAGAGTGTAGAGGAGAGGAGAGGAGAGGAGGGGAGGAGGAGAAGATGTGGAGGAAGATGCCTAGCCACACAGTGGTGGCTAAGTTGCTGAGATAGGGAACGAGAAGAAAGGAGAGAAGAAGCGATAGAACATGTCCCCCGGGGTAGGAGGAGAAGTGAATTATTAAGAGAGATGAACTCAAGAAAACTTTCTTCTTTTTCTCCATTGTTTCCACTCTTCATCTGCGGTTTTGTGCTAGAGGGTTTCTCATGTGTTGATGTACTCATCTTTTCTCCTCTCTCTCTCTTTTCCTCTCTCTTTGTCTCTCTCCCTCTCCCTCTTTCTGCCTCTCTCTCCCTCTCTCCTCTCCCTCTCTCTCTTTCTGCCTCTCTCTCCCTCTCCCTCTCCCTCTCTCTCTTTCTGCCTCTCTCTCCCTCTCCCTCTCTCTCTTTCTGCCTCTCCTCTCTCTCTCTCTCTCTCTCCTTCTTTCAGGTGAAGTGTTTGACGGGTCATCAGTGGGAGACATGGTGACCCCTGCTCAACCCCGGACCACTGAGGACCTGTTTGCTGCCATTCACAGGTACGCGCACACACACACACACACACACACACACACACACCCCCCACACACACACACACACACGACCCTGGGATGACCTCCTCCCAGTAGACCCCTGAGCTCCCTTCTTGCCCCCCCACATGAAGTCTGTTTGTGTTGACACTGTCTTCTTCTGTTTCTCCATCCGCATCCCTCCACAGCAGTGTAGTCTGGAAAGGCACGGCATGAGCGCTTATGTGTGGGCGTGGTGTTGACCAGCAGGTAACACTGTGATTGGTCAGGTGTACGGAACAGGCGGGACTGTGCCCCTTAATCCCAACAGCAGCCTATGTAGACCCTGTCATGTAGTGGATGTTACGGTTGTAAGGTAGTCTACAGTTGATGTGGAGTTAGTAGAGGTAGAGTGGAGGAGAGTGGTGTGTGTGTGTGTGTGTGTGTGTGTGTGTGTGTGTGTGTGTGTGTGTGTGTGTGTGAGTGTGTGTGTGTGTAACATTACTAGGTGTGTGCCCCTGATCCCTAGTGACAGACCACAGCTTTCCTTGTAGTATGTTCCTGTCTTGTGATTCTGATCAACTCTTCACGATGGCGACTTTAAACTTAGCAAATTGTTTCTAGTTATTTAATATTAATATTATGATATTCTGGTCCGTGTGGAGGTGTGGTGCACCAGCATGTCCTGGTTGTGTTGCTGCAGTGAGGAGCAGTTAGGAAGATCCACACCTCTGCTATCTGCTGGACAGTGGCTCTTGCTTAGTCTTAGTTGCCCTGTGGGTTTGTTGTCTTTGAATCCAACTTTAGGGTCCTATGACCACTCTTGGAATTGCTTGTGCTTAAACGACCAACAAGAGCGCACACTAATGCACACACACACATAATA
The DNA here is from genome assembly GCA_903064625.1 of Mallotus villosus. Classification (NCBI taxonomy): domain Eukaryota; kingdom Metazoa; phylum Chordata; class Actinopteri; order Osmeriformes; family Salangidae; genus Mallotus; species Mallotus villosus. The sequence continues at coordinate 511,365 of CAEFZP010002065.1, forward strand.
CCCTCCACCACCCCCCCCCATAAACACACACACACACACACATACCCAGGAGTAAGTGCTTGGGCTGGTGGTTGGAGTCTTCAAAAGTGTAGAAACTCTCTCTTCCTATACTGAAGCTCACCCTCTCTCTCTCTCTCCACCCTCTCTCTCTCTCTCTCCCTCTCTCTCCTCTCTCTCTCTCTCTCTCTCTCTCTCCTCCAGGTCTAAGAGGAAGGTGCTGGGCCGCAGGGACTCTGACGAGGAGTGGTGTCGTTCCCTCTCCTCCTCCTCCTCCTCTTCCTCCTCCCCCTCTCCTCCGTCGACCCCCACAGAGTTCCACCCTTGCCTGCCCCGACCCCACGCCCCCAGGGGTCACAGGTCGAGCAGCAGTGACAGTTTCAAGGCCCTCCTTCTGAGAAAGGGCAGCCGTTCAGACTGTGCGGCCCGCATGTCTGCGGCAGAGCGTCTCCGCAGTACCGCCCCCAAACACCAGAGGGGGACAGAGCACAACATATCCACTGGATCAAGCACATCCCTGTCCTCAGAGGACATGTTCAGCCTCCAGCCCCCCCCAGGAGACCCAGCACAGCCCGACCCTTCTGAACCCCCCCGGACCCTTCCAGCAGGAGGGAGTGGGCACTTAGCGAGGGGGTGATACCCCTCTCCTCCCTCTCCTCCCTCCTCCCTCTCCTCCCTCTCATCCCTCTCCTCCCTCTCCTCCCTCTCCTCCCTCTCCTGCTCCACTCCCTGGGGGTTCAGACCCCCCCGTTCCCTCACCCCTCCCAGCTCGGCCAGTCGCCGTTTCGCCGCCCGCTGTCGACTGCCCAGCTGCCCGATGACCGCCATCTACGAGGGCGAGGAGGACGATGAGGTCACGACAGTGACAAAGACGATTGGATCCAATTATGGAGTCAGACTGGTTCAGCTGGCCCACGGACAGGCTCACATGAACGTCAACAGCAGCTTTGATTGGCCGCAGAGCAGGACTATAGAGAGGCGCGCCCTCCTGTTCCCCCTTCCCCTCTTGGAGAGTAGCGGGTAGAGAACCAGCACAGGGGGCTCGTCTGATCCATTCTGGCCCAGGACAGGAGACCCCATCTGGGCCACCGAGTGTAGCCACGGATGGACCTTATGGAGCAACACTGTCCCAAATAGGGAATAGAAGCGATTTTAGAATTGTACGCTGTAATCCACGTTTGATTGTGTGCTCCTCCTTTACCTTCATTGAAATGTATACGTTCATTTAAGCCTGTTCAATTCAAGTCTATATACCCTCATCCAGTGACATGACTGCAACTCGTCAGTAAACAATAGGGAGACTGTGTTTCAGAGGTCAATGTACTGGTTACTTTTTTATATTCAGGTCAGTTCTGTTTGCTACAGCAATTAGCCAGTCTGAGATTAAGAAACTCTAATGGTAAAGAATTGCTCTATGACGTTGGTGAATGTTCATGGTACTAAGGTTACCAGAGAGACTGAGTTCCACTCACTTTGATTGGTCGTGTTTGGCTGATGATTCCACTTTCCGCTTGTGATTGGTCATTGATGACCTAATGCAGGTAATCCTCGATCGTCACAGGACGATTACCTAAAGTTGTCTACTGAAAGTTTTGATAGTGATCCTCTTTTTGTTTCCATGGATTGTTTGTTTGCGCAGCTCCAAGCGCTGGTAGTTATTTTGTTTTCCTGTAAATAACTTTATAGCACGTGCTTGTACTGTACTTGTTTGTCTCATTTATACAGTTATAATTCCACTCTGTTTTCTAATACCCCTAACATAACCTGTACATGTCCCCCCCCCCACCCCCACCGCTGGGTCCCTTGGTGGAAGTGGGAGAGGGGTGTTATGTAGTGTGTTTAATTCAGGACTGCGAGATTGTCCACTGACAAGTTACACACCTCAGACTGGGGAACCTTACTAGGCTCAAGTTTTAGGGTCAAAGGTTAGGTTTAGGATCAATGCTTAGGGTCAGGGGTTCTAGGTTAAAGATGTGAATTGATGATTTAACTGGAACGTCTGGATGTAGGTGGATGTCTGGATGCTGTGTAGTGGGTGGGCTGAGACAGAGCTGTATGTATGCATTACTGGGAGGTGTTACTGGGAGGAACATCTGAGTGTGTATGTGTGGCTGTGTGACTGTGTGTGTGTGTGTGACTGTGTGTGACTGTGTGTGACTGTGTGTGTGACAATATCAGAAGGTGCTAATCAGATGCAATGTCCAATAACCCCTCCAGTTAATCAAGGAGTGCCCCAAGTCCGATTGGGATGGAGAGACAGAGGAATGTGGAGAGGAGGGACAGAGGAGGTGCGAATGGACGGAGGGATGACAGGAGGTGGAGAGATTCCTGAGCTGGGCAGGGCTGCCTCTGCAGCAGAAGGAGGAGGTGGTGCTGAGATGAAGAGATGAAGAATGTGTGAAAAGATGGATGGAGGGAGCCAAGACGAGGATAATTATGTTTTGAAAGATGGAGAGATTAAGTTGAAGAATGTAGGAATGGTTGAAAGACAGGCTGGAGGTGAGGAATTGACTGAGGGAAAGAGAGAGAGAGAGAGAGAGAGGAGAGAGAAGAGAGAGAGAGAGAGAGAGAGAGAGAGAGAGAGGGAGAGGGAGAGGGAGGAAAGGGTAAGATGTCTGTTGGTCGGTGGCCCTGATAATTGAGTGTAATAAAATATTATTAAACTGTTTCCTGTTGTCTGGTACTACTGTGTCCCCCACACACACACACATGCTCAGATCTCCACATCAATATACATGACATCAGTGCCTATTTCTGGAGTATAATTATAGGCCTTGGATCACAGCTGGAAATATCAACATCACTCATTTCTAAACCCCACCCACTCACTCACGCACACACACACACATACGCACACGTACACACATGCACATCCCCGGACGCATGCAGATACATCTTCAGTGGGCATGCACACGCACACACATACAGCGGAAATAGCCGGAACACAAGGATTAGTGCTTAGCCAATCAGCTCACCTCACAGACATGCAGTCCCTCGACCAGGGTTCAGGGAGGACAGCAGTGTGCTGAACCTCTGTTTGTGCCCGTACCAATGTGTCACATAGTTACACTGGTCCCTGTTACGCACCAAACAAATGCTCATCAATACTAATGGAGGACTCATGGTATTGTGAATAGTGTATTCATGTCAGTGTATTAATACACACCTAAGTAGGCCAACAACTTTGATCCAATCAGTTGTGATTGGTTGGTAATTCCATTGTGGCTGGACGCTCCATATGGTACCTATTGTTGTACGCATCTGTGTGCGTACACACTGATGTGGTGAGTGTCTATTGTCAATGACGTCTGTCAGTATGATTAGTCTCTGCTGGCACAGACACACACACACACACATACACACACACATACAGTACACACATACACACACACACACAGTACACTGCCATGCCTGCTGACACACACACACACACACTGCAAGGCCTGCTAGCACGCACACATACTGCGCACACTAATCCCAAAGTACGGTCGCATGCAAGGACTGATGCAATTAAGTCCTCCTTTATATATACTTTAAAGACAGCCACAGATAGCAGTGTGTGTGTGAATGAGAGAGAGGACAGAGGAATACCATCTACTGCATAGACAGACAACTCACACTCACACACACACACTCTAAACACACGTCCAGCTGAGAAGAGTCTAGACCTCTTCATCCTGGTCCAGGACAGAACCATGGAGCCTTAAAAAGGTGAGTCTTCTACATCTCTCTTCATCCCTCCATCTTTTTATTTATCTATCTCCAACAGACCAGTCTCCCGCTGTTTGGAAAAAGCCTCTGCAGTCCGTAGGTTCAGACACCAGAGAGTTCCTGAGCCAAGTTACAGCCTTGAGTGTTCAGGGAGATCATGGATGTGCTGTCTGTGCTGTAGATGTTTAACCCACCTGGGGAGGACAGAGAGAGCATGACCCTTCTGTAGTCTGCAGGCAGACTGGACCCAGACTGGACACAGTGGAATCCTTAATGAGCACTTCCACTGTCTTGTACACAAGCTGGTCAATAGTCTTTCATTGAGATAGAGTTTCAATGAAAAATTGAACACTGAAGTTTAGCAGTGTCAGAAAAGTGGGAACTGTGTATCCTATAACGCTACAAATCAACTCCTTTCTTTTGTAATCCCTCTATTCTCCATTCATTGATCCACTTATTCATCCCTAACAAAGTTCGATTTAATGACTCACCCTGCATCTGTATTAAGGTCACTTTGGAGATTAAGGCGTTCAGATTGGCTTGATTGAAATTTAGGTGATTGAGCCTTGTAATCCAGGCAAGATTAGGACTGTGACATCCACTTTGAATCAGGGAACAAACTAATTTCTGTTTTGGATTAGGAGATCAGTTTATCCTTTCGGACAGATGATTGGGGATTGGGTTCAAACCAAGGGGGGTTGGGATTGAGGAGAGAGGGTAGCGGGGGTAGGGGGGGAGGTTAGGCTGGGAGGACAAAGAGGTGAAGGCTGAGATAGGTATTGTCATCTTCAGACAGGTGGACAGTCAGATCATCAGCAGGTTGCCAGAAGGACAGGCTGTTTACATTGTGTTTGTGTTCTATCTCAACAGTGTTTCCACTGTAGCCTGGACTACGGCTCCCTCACGTTCTTGGGTGTTCTGCGACCTTCTCCATCCTTATTCAACAACACTTGTCCACGCTCTCTGAAGTTCTCGTTCTTCCTCGTTCTTCGTCGTTCTTCATCGTTCTTCCTCGTTCTTCGTTGTTCTTCATCGTTCGGCAGCCTGGTGATGGAGAGTCTGTCTCGCCTGTTCCCCTACAGCAAGACGGTGGCCGGCCTCAAGGCCTCGCTGCTCGCCGTGCTCAAGCTCAAGGACCCGACTGCAGACGCCTCCCGACGAGCCACCGCACGCATGCCCCCCGTCGTCAAGGGCAACCGCAACACGCTCGGCAACGGTTGGGGAGAACTTCCGTTCCAAGTGAGGTTCTGGACCCCGGAGGGACGGTGGTCAGACGTGGCTATTGAAGTCAAGGCGGGGGTCGCCACCAACGTGAGGAGCGGGTCGGCTGCTGTTGCTATGGCGAGAAGAGGGTCAGCATCTATTTCCATGGAGAGGAGGGGGTCTGCAGTGGTCGCTATGGCGAGGAGAGGGTCGGCACCCATCACTACGGAGAGGAGGGGGTCAGTGTTGGTCCCCATGGAGAGGAGGGGATCGGGGTGCGTTTCCATGGACAGGAGGGGGTCAGGGCTTGTCCCCATGGAGACACATGGGTCAAGGCTAATCACCATGGAGAGGAAGGGATCAGGGGTCGTTCCGCTTGCGACCATGGTTACCAGCATGATGGACCTGACAACCAGCGGTTTTGGAGGGCAGCACCGGAGACATGATCTATACATGTACATGTAATCTCATGTACATGAGATTATACTGTACACACACACAATAGTTTTACTCTTAATCTCATATGTATAGTTTTGCCTGTGTGTAATGCAATATACTACAGTAGCACAGAAGATTACAGGTATAGGAATAATAATATATATTATCATTATATTATATCATTATCATCAGTATTGAGTCAAGATCCTTAAGTATTATTTGTATATGCATAGCTCATGGTGAAATACAAACACTAAATCACATGACATAGAAGAAGTAATAGCAGTAACGGCCATTGTTCTGTATCGATTATGGATTGTTTTCAAATATATACCCTGTATATACCCTGAATTCTTCAATAAATACGTCCTCAGTGTTTATTATTAGTGCGTACCTTTTACAGATTGCAGGCGACCAGAACAAGATGTAAACTTCCATCTAATCTTTGAATGAAACACCATCGGTTTTAGCGAGTAGGCTCTGGTTTAGCACCATTCTAAAACACTTCTGGAGTTGGGCACTAGGGGGCACTCCTTGTCTTCTGACTGGATGTTGAAGATCAGGATTGTTTGGAACTCTTAGACTCCAACATCACTGTCTCATCTGAGGTAGCGCTGCTTCTCAGGCCACTGAGGTGTCAGCAGTGTGTGTGTTGTCAGTCCTCACAAGGATGGACAAAACAAAGTTGTATATGTGTGTGTGTGGGGGGGTTACAAGTGTGTGTGTGTTTGTATTTGTGTATGTACCAGAGATCATGCTGGGTCACTATTGGCTCATCCTGACTTTATGAAACATCTGGACTTGATTAGCAGAGACAGAGGCGAGAGGGAACTCCCTTCATCCCTCCTTCCATCCCTCCATCCATCTATGCTATCTCCTTCTCTCTTATCTCTCTCGAACTCCCTCGCAATCTGACTCTGCAATCCAAACTATGATTTGTCCCTTCCCAGTAAACGATTAAAAATGGAAAGTGAAGATTTACGGACACACCCCATGCAGACGGACACAAAGGCACGCACCACCTCTCTAAACATCAAAATGCTGGTTCATCCAGTTCATTGATGAGTTATTCTCCTAGGGTGAATTTGTCTCCCATGATTACGAGGTACAGAAACATAACTGTGGAGCACTAATAGTGTGACACACATCATGGATCGACGAACGTATGTTTACCCCTGTTGACCTTAAAACTCTCCCCAGACACATTGCTCAAAAGAGTTGGCAAAAGGGAGGAGAAGAGGATTCGGGGAGGAGGAGAAGTATTTTTAGACCTCACCCTGTGTCCAGGCACCGGGAGAGAGAGTTTCATGGCTATCCTATGAAGCAGAAACAAACCTGAAAGATGCGTTATACACATATACACACACACACACACACACACACACACACACACACACTACAGGTGACTGGTGTAGAAGGATTTAATGTTAAGCAGATAAGGGTTAGGGTTAGGCTAAACAGATAGGAATGCTACTTTTAATTACTGTGATAGAGAGCCCTAAGCTTGAATGTGTGCCGCCGCAACGAGGCAAGTGTCCCCACATGTTTAGGTAAGCAGGACTAGGTGTGTATGTGTGTGTCTGTGAGTGTGTAAGGTGAGGCTGTATAAACATGTAGTGCTGCTGTCTGAGAGAGGTTACATAAACAAAAACACCCTCTGAATCACAGCAGTGATGTGTGTGTGTGTGTGTGCGTGCAAGTGTGTGCGAGTGGGTGTGTGTGTGATGTGGGTATTTCTCCCGGAATAGGGGTGCTGCTGGGGGGGGTGGGGGTGAGGCGGGTGAACACAGGGGTGAGTGAGAGGAGAGGGGTGAGGGAGTAGGGGAGAGGGGGAGAGGGGGAGGGGGGAGGGTAAACTTATGAAATGTCCATAATTTGCGGCGCATAGCCTTTCCAGGAATTATATCACACACACACACACAAGCAAAAACACACACATGATTTATAGCTGTGGTGCTATCAAACACTATCAGGCCTGTGTGTTTATGGACAAGCATCCGCTAAATCAACATGCATGTGCTCTCTGGGAGGAACACACACAGTTCACTCTGTCTGCCCTTCATCTGTGTGTGTGTGTGTGTGTGTGTGTGGTGTGTGTGTGTGTGTGTGTGTGTGTGTGTGTGTGGTGTGTGTGTGTGTGTGTGTGTTGTGTGTGTGTGGTGTGTGTGTGTGTGTGTGTGTGTGTGTGTGCGCGACAAGGTCACCAAAGCTTTGACTCTGTCTGGTACTGTCTGACAACACTGCCAAGAAAAGTAAAGAGTGATCAAAACATTGTGCAATTAACTCACGCCAACGTAGAACCAAAGTAGGACAGATATTCTTTCTTTCTGTCTCCAGCTCTCCCCTTCTCTCTTACTCTGATAATCGTTCTCTTTCTCTAATGTTCTTCTTTCCCTTCCTCTCTCTCTCTCCTCTCTCCTCTCTCCTCTCTCTCTCTCGCTCTCTCTCTCTCGCTCCTCACTCCTCTCTCCTCTCTCTCTCTCCTCACTCCTCCTCTCTCTCTCCTCACTCCCCTCCCTCCCTCTCTCTCCCCCTTCCCCCACTCATCTCTCTCCCCCTGGGTGCGGCTCCGTGATGAAATACTCCAGTGTGGTCATTATGGTGCCAGAGACTCTGACCAATGCAGCTTAGAACGTACGGGCAATTGGTTCTTTGGGCCCAAATGGCCCATTAGAGATGGAAGAGATTACTAATGTGTGTGTGTGCGTGTGCGTGTGTCCCCTCCGCCCATGTTTTCCCTTGGTTCCCAGGGAGATTTAAATGGAGAGAGAGAGCGAGAGATAGAGCGAGAGAGAGAGAGAGAGCGAGAGAGAGAGCGAGAGAGCGAGAGAGAGAGAGAGAGAGGGACAGCAGGAGAGAGAAGGAGGGAGAGAGAAAGATACAGAGAGAAAGAGAGAGAGAGATGCACATGCCTGTCATGTACATTCTTATCCTGAAATGTACATCAGTTTCCTACATGGAGACATTGATCATGTGTGTGTGTGCGTGTGTGTTCCGTCCATTGAGGGATGCTCCAATACTGATTGGGTAATTGACGACTTCCTGTCAGTCTGGCTCCAGGGCTCCACTGAGCGTGCTCGTCAGGGAGAGCCTAATTGGATGGGATTTCCCTCCACTTCATGCAGTGTTTAATGTGTGACAAGAGATGGGATCCCCTTCCTCCTCATTCATCGATGGCTGATCAATACATCACTGGGGCTCTTCCCGGGTTAGCACAGCGTGGTGATGTCATCACAATGGCACGGGTGAAAATGGGTTTTCTGTCCCTATGGCGCCCACCGTGGCTGACGTCTTTGCGTTGTCCTCCCGACAACAAAGTTTTGTATCGAAAAGAAGGGGGGAGAGAGGGAGGAAAAGAGAGGAGGAGGACAGGAAGAGAGATGTCGAAGAAAGGGGTCGGGTGGGCTCTGCTTTGATCCAGGACTTCCCCCGTCTGTGACAAGGAGGTGCGTAGGAGGTGATAAACATAAACACACACACACACACACACACCCTCATCCTCCACTCATACATCACCACAAATACATTTACACTTTTACATGTGGTTAACTTTTCCTCAGTTTAATCCTTCTATTCTTCCTTTCCTTCCTTCCTTATCGTTCTCAACACACACACACATTTCCCTTTCATCTCCCTCCCTAGTGAATCCTTCTCCTCCTCTTGGCTCACTGCGTTGCTCACTTCTGTTTCCAATCTTCCACTGGATTCTTCCTATTAGAGCATTTACTGCAGCACACACACACATACATGTGCACTCCACACACTCACACTCACACGCACACATACAGGTGACTAATTCAGCAGCACAGCAGCACAGATGAAGCACGTAATTAGGTTGAGGGTGCCAGATATCCTTGGCTTTAGATAAACCAACAGGAGCTGGTGTTATCTTACACACACACACACACACACACATCTCACTGAAGACAATGCAGGCCACATTTGGACTTCTAGTGAAGAAGAACACATTTCCTCGGACATTATCCAAAGTATTATATGACGGCTTGGACAAACATATTGCTTTTTCATGGACATGTAGTCGATCGTTGGGGTTATCTCAGAACAAGCTGATGACAGGGGCTTGGCTGTCGTTACCACGTGTGTGTGTCGTTACCACGTGTTTGCGTGTGTGTACGTGTGGCTTCGTGTGTACTATGGAAACGTTGCCATAACCTCAGTTTACAGAGGAGCTCAACAGACGAATGGTGCGGTCTTGATCAACTAAACAGTATAGATGATGTGCCGTATTTCACTCTCACAATCATTCTCTCGCCCTCTCGTTCACTCTCTCTGGACTCTCTCACTCAGTCGTTGAGTGATCACTGGTGACAAGTGTTATATCAGCAGAGACGCTGGCGCTGGATTCGTATTGCGATGCTACATGCTTCGTGCACATCCACACCCAGCTGCTATCGCTCAGACAGTGTTGTTCTTGGCTTTGCCGTGTTGACGACGTGCGTCTGGGTGTCTGTGTGTCTGGGTGTCTGTGTGAGTGCTGTGTTTTGACAGGGTTAATGAGACAGTGCTGTCTCATTAACAGACCTGCAGACAGACCTGACAGGACAGAAGCAGACCCAGGCTGCATCCGACACCTCGAACATGGAGACATCCTGCAGCTGGAGGGCAGGAGAGGAGAAGCAGAGAGACAGACAGACCCAGAGAGACAGACCCAGAGAGACTACCCAGAGAGACACAACCAATCAGAGAGACAGACCCAGAGAGACAGACCCAGAGAGACACAACCAATCAGAGAGACAGACCCAGAGAGACAGACCCAATCAGAGATTTGATTTAAATAACTGGTGTCTCACATATCAATATCATTACATTGCAGCATTGAAGTGCCCATTGGTGGATATCATGTTCAGATCCCAGATGAGGGGACCTGTGGTAGGAGGTATGCCAGATGATTTACCAGAACCCAGACAACCTGCAACTACCTGGTCTCATCCCTGACACACTGCTGTCAGCACAGAACAGTGTGTGTGTGTGTGTGTGTGTGTGTGAGAGAGTGTGAGAGAGTTAAAGAAAGAAAGAAAGAGTGACAGTGTTTTGGAACAGTTTCAGTGGCAGCTGGAGTTAGATGGAGAAATAGTGTGTCCTCGCTGGCATGGTAACCCTGTGCAATGATGACGGATGCATGCATGGAATGATAACACCATCACACAAACCTGACACTGCGGAACGGCTTGCGTGTGCACGGGACGTTTTCACACATTGTCCTCGCAAACACCGGCCAAATGTATTTTCACATGGAGTTTGTGTGCGTGGGAGTTTGTATCAGTAAGTGTGCTAATAATTGCACGTGTGTGTGTTTGTACTATGCGAGTGAGAGAGACTTCCTGTGCACCGAGTGTAAATCATTGTCCTGACTTTCAACCACAAGAATATGACAAGCAGCTGCCATCAAGGAAGGGGTGGAAGTGTAGATGAGGTAGAGGATGGTCTAGAAGAGAGGGAGAGAAACACAGAAGGCCAAGGGAGAGAGGAAGGAAGGGAGAGAGCGAGGGGGCGAGAAAGTGGAACCCCACTCAACCCACACAACCGGTGAGAGGATCAAAGAAAGTAAATACATAAATGAACAGCTAGCCAAACAAACAAATGCATGAATAAATGAACAGCTCGCTGGGTAATCAGGCAGCAACAAGCTAGTGTGTGTGTGTGTGTGTGTGTGTGGTGTGTGTGTTGTGCCCTCATTTACGTCATCAGGAATCCCCTCAGATTCACCCGGGAGTTTTCTCTGTCTCGTTATTGAATGATTTAGGGGATCTCCTCTTCGACGCGTCAGTGTCTCATTAAGAGAAAGAGAAATATTCACACTGGGTGTGAAAAAACACTGCAGAAATCAAGGGAGGACAGAGACAAAGAGAAAGGAACATTAGATAGAGGGCAACAAGCTGCTGAAATGCCCCCCCGCACACACACACACACACACACACAGAGAAACAATTGTACATGCTTGCAAGCACACACACTTGTGCACCCCAGACTTCGACACATATACATATATCGAACAGATGAATGGGTAATATCATTCACACCACAGGTGTGTCAGCAGATCAAAAGATCAGGTTGGTCAGAACAAACACAACAAAATCCCTTGTTTACTTCTTCTCCCTCTTTTACATTTTGCTCTTCTGTTCCTGAGCCGCTTGTGAATGTTGCAATCGTGCGGGATGAGGGAGCGAGAGTGGGAGGGAGGGGAGATAGGGGTGATAGGAGGGATATATCTGAGGGTTGATCGCTTGGCTTCGGTTTTTTGCGCTTCTTTCTCTGCTTTGCTCTCGTTTCTTTCTTCGTTCTTATCTTCTCTCTTCGTTGACTCTTCTGTTCTTCTGCTTTCTTTCCTCTTCTTTTCTTCTTCGTTGTCCTCTGCGTCTCTCTCTGCTTTCTCGTGTTGTTCTCTCTTCTTTTTGCTCTTCTTTTCTCTCTCTTGTTCTGCTCTTCTTTTTCTTCTCTTCTGTTTCTCTTCCTTTTCTCCCTTTTCTCTCTCTTTTTTTCTCTTCTGTCTCTCTTCTTTCTCTCCTTCTCGTTCTCTCTCCTTTCTCCTCTTCTTCCTCTTCCTCTTCTCTCTTCTTTTGCCCATGCGTTTCCCTCATATCTCGCGTCAGCGTGCTTCATATGCTACGACGCGAGCTCCAACCCCAACATGCAGGCTGTCTCAGCTGGCAGCTCTCTGAGGACAGCAGCCAGAATGTTCCAATGTATCCTAGAATAAGAGTCCCAGGACTAGGCCCAAGACCAAGACCAAGACCAAGAGGACCAAGACCAAGAGGACCAGGACCAAGAGGACCAAGACCAAGAGGACCAGGACCAAGACTATGAACAAGACCAAGAGGACCAAGACCAAGACCAAGACCAAGAGGACCAAGACCAAGAGGACCAAGACCAAGAGGACCAAGACCAAGACCAAGAGGACCAAGACCAAGAGGACCAGGACCAAGAGGACCAAGACCAAGACTATGAACAAGACCAAAAGGACCAAGACCAAGACCAAGACCAAGACCAAGAGGACCAAGACCAAGAGGACCAAGACCAAGAGGACCAAGACCAAGACCAAGAGGACCAAGACCAAGAGGACCAGGACCAAGGGGACCAAGACCAAGAGGAACAAGACCAAGAGGACCAAGACCAAGACCAAGACCAAGACCAAGACCAAGACCAAGACCAAGACCAAGACCAAGAGGACCAAGACCAAGAGGACCAGGACCAAGAGGACCAAGACCAAGACCAAAAGGACCAAGACCAAGACCAAGACCAAGAGGACCAAGACCAAGAGGACCAAGACCAAGAGGACCAAGACCAAGACCAAGAGGACCAAGACCAAGAGGACCAGGACCAAGGGGACCAAGACCAAGAGGAACAAGACCAAGAGGACCAAGACCAAGACCAAGACCAAGACCAAGACCAAGACCAAGACCAAGACCAAGACCAAGAGGACCAAGACCAAGAGGACCAGGACCAAGACTATGAACAAGACCAAGAGGACCAAGACCAAGAGGACCAGGACCAAGACTATGAACAAGACCAAGAGGACCAAGACCAAGACCAAGAGGACCAGGACCAAGACTATGAACAAGACCAAGAGGACCAAGACCAAGACCAAGAGGACCAGGACCAAGACTATGAACAAGACCAAGAGGACCAAGAGGACCAAGAGGACCAAGAGGACCAAGAGGACCAAGAGGACCAAGAGGACCAAGAGGACCAAGAGGACCAAGAGGACCAAGAGGACCAAGAGGACCAAGAGGACCAAGAGGACCAAGAGGACCAAGAGGACCAAGAGGACCAAGAGGACCAAGACCAAGACCAAGACCAAGACCAAGACCAAGACCAAGACAAAGACAAAGACAAAGACAAAGACAAAGACAAAGACAAAGACCAGGACCAGGACCAGGACCAAGACCAGGACCAAGACCAAGACAATTCATAGCAAGAAGATCATATCATATGAAACACAAGCCTCGCCTCCTGACCTGAATCAATGTATCAGCCAGAGAAGTGAAACAGCTGGATGAAGGAAATGAATCTTTTTAATGATCAAACCAAAAGCATTAGCCTTGAGGATGATGCCAGAAGTTTTGTATGGTGGAAGAGCGAATGAGTATTGGTGTTTGTGTGCGTGTTCAGTACAAACAGAGCTCAGCGATGCTGCTGGAATTGTGTTATACAGCAAACCAGTGGAGCACAGCTGCAGTAGAGCAGAAGAGTAGAGCCAACACAAATGACTCATCAATTACACAGAAAGGCCTCTACACACACACACACACACACACACACACAATCCCACACACACAATCACACTGTCGTTTTTCCATATCAAATTAGTGATGGTGATAACGTGTGTAATAGGATGTGGCTTTGGGATTCATATATGATATGTTGTCCATGTATGACATTCATTCAAACCGCATTAAGTGTGTCAGATCTCAAGTGGACCAATCACAGTCAGTAGGGCCAATTCTGTTTTTACAGTGACCCCAACAGACACTGAAGTCCAGCATCTAATGGAGTCCGACGTGAAGCTAGCATGCTAATTTGAGCCCAACAGACCTACCCCCCCATTGTGACTCCATGGGGGGAGCTAGCTGAAGGAAACCCCGTAATGGAACATTCCAGGGGGTTGCTACCATCTAATGCTAACTCACACAGGCAGGTGCAAAACAGCATTACAATCAACTGGACACACTTCCTGTGTGAGTCACGCACACACACTGGAAAACCCCAGACTTGGGTATGAACACTGTTTCCTGTACAATGCCATTATCTCTTTTTCGGAACATGATTGCTCTTGTCTGACTTAACCAAATCAATGAGAGGTAGTTGAAATGAACACGCCACGCCCATTTGATGCTACGCAAAGGTGACTGAGTTTTGACTGAGATATTGTCTCGCTCACACAAAGCAGTGGAGGGTTAAAGTCACACACAAACATCGCTTATCAAAGCTCTCATATTTATTGGAGTGTGGCCTACACATGCCACAAAACAGACACACATCTCTCTCTGCGCTGACAAACACATCTCATTGGCCCAAAATATTTACCCAGAAGAACATTAGCAGAACTATTCTGGGCCCGGTAAGTGGATGAAGGGAGTGCATATGTATGTGTGTGTGTTTTTGTGTATATGTATGTTTATGCAATGACTTATGTATATCGGTGTAGTCGGGAATGGGGTCTTTCATGTGGAGTGCCACCCCAGGACGAAGAAAGAGAAAACAAGAGCCAGACGGAGGGGAAGGAGCCAAGCTCCTCAGCTGAGGAGATTCAGGAGGATGGAAGTGATCAACTTGAACTCCATTAACCAGATCCACATTAACCAGATTACACAGAGAGAGAGAGAGAGAGAGAGAGAGAGAGAGAGGGAGGGAGAGAGAGAGAGAGAGAGAAAGGAGGAGAGGAAGAGAGAAGGGAGGTCGGTAGAAGTAGTTGTGAGCAGTTGTCAAGCTCTCATGCGCACACAAAACACATGAGCCCCCAACTCTACTTAAACATAACAGAGGCTAAAATTTCAGGCCATGTTAGGCCTTATATACTTAATACATGTACTGTCATATTGTTAAGGTATCATCATATGTGTACAGCCATTTGGGTAGGGTATTGTAATAGATGTACATCAACAGGGGCATGAGGATTAGCTAGAAGTGCAACGAGGCAGGATTAATGAGATAACAGGACAAAGCCATCAGAGGATTTGGGAGGGAGAGAGAGAGAGAGAGAGAGAGAGAGGGGGAGGAAAAGAGAGAGCGTGAGAAGACAGAAAGTGAGTGAAGGAGAGAGAGTGAGAGAGATACCATGAAAGAAGGGGAAAGAAACACCCCAAACCCTTGCATGTGAGAGCTGTGCTGGCTGCAGTAGGTATAGTACAGAGTGGAGGTGTGGCCCCGGGGACACTAGGACCCAGCGGCAACTTGTCCGTCGGACATAGCCCTGAGTAGCAGACTAAGATAAGAACACGTGGGGGGCTTAGGAAAGATTCTCTACCACGCCTATTACACACCCTTACACACCTATGACACACCCTTACACACAAACCTGCCCCAAATTCACTTACAATGGTCTATACAGACAATACTGAAAATGTGGGTGTTTGTGTGCTTTAGATGATGGGTGCAAATCCTGTTTAGTGTTGCAGTCATTAGCACATAGTACAAAATTAATTGTCCATGAAATGTTTAGAATATTCAGAATGTGCTACAGTAACTTGTGATGTGCTTAAAGCAACTCTTCCCACCCAGTTATCACTCAAACATGGACACACACACACACATTGGAGTGTGGTAAAAGCAATAGTTTCAAGTTCAAACACAAGCTCAAGTTCAAGTTTATCCAGTTAATAAGGCACATACACATGAAACACTACGTCTCTCCCAAGGGCGTAGCTTTGCATCGGGTCCATAGGGACTATAGTCACGACCAAAGTTTGGGAAAGACACAATCGTCCCCACCAATATTTTGTTAATTTTCAAAAAAATATTTTGCACAATATATTTGCTAAACTCATTTGTATTAATATCTATACTATGTTCGTCGCTCAGAAAAGTGAAAAATACATGTCCCTCCCTTCCTACATGCCCTCGAGCCTGCAAGACAAGATTATATCATTTAAGTTAATTGGCTGAAGTTGCAGAGTCAGAAACACTTTGTGGGTTGTGAATTGCGGAAGGAGTGCTGGCAGTTTGACACATTAAGCTACTAAATACACCAGGAAATAATAAAGCCTCATATTAGTATTTCGTTTGGTCTCAGCATTGATATTTCTGACCCTCTTGTGCTTTATAGAGGAAAATGGCATCCAAAAAGAAGAGATATCAGGAGTTTTCACCACCCAGAGAGTAGCTATCAAGAAGGTTGTTGTTAGTTAGCTAGTAGGAAAACTATACACACAGTGCAAACCTGCTAGCCTTACATCGCCACCCATTCTACAATGGAAACATGTTTTGAAAGTTGTTAGTGTAGCAGAGTTGTGATTCCGGCTGCCCGGGAAGTGACAGGTGAACCCAAATGCAATACTCAGATGCTGATGATGTATGAACCAGGTTTATTGTACCCACACAGAGGGAAATGATGGTGAGGTACGTGGAATCCAGGCAGGAGGTAGTGAGGATGGAGCCGTTGGTGGTAGCTGTAGCACACAGAGACAAAGGCAGGTTAGCTGTAGCAGACAGAGACAAAAGGCAGGTTAGCTGTAGCAGACAGAGACAGAGACAGAGACAAGGCAACAAGGCAACAAGGCAACAAGGCAACAAGGCAACAAGGCAACAAGGCAACAAGGCAACAAGGCAACAAGGCAACAAGGCAACAAGGCAACAAGGCAACAAGGCAACAAGGCAACAAGGCAACAAGGCAACAAGGCAACAAGGCAACAAGGCAACAAGGCAACAAGGCAACAAGGCAACAAGGCAACAAGGCAACAAGGCAACAAGGCAACAAGGCAACAAGGCAACAAGGCAACAAGGCAAGGCCAAACTACCGTCAAGTAGTAACGTTGAACTGGCAACAAGTCTGTGGAAAACCAGGGTAGATGAACTGTGCAGGTAACGGTAGATTGGTAACAGGTGTGTCTGGTTGGGAGGTGAACTGGAAGATGTGGAGTGGAGGATTGGGGTATGTGACCTGGAACATAGACTGGACAGACAACAAAACAGGACTGGACAACACAGAACATACCAAGCAGAGCATGTAACCTTGGCTTGTATTAAATCAATCCCTAGCGTCTGCAATCTTTCGACCAGTGTGTTAGCAGCAGCTGGTCTTGTTGAAGCCAGAAGGATAAAGCTAACCTACCCACATAATGGGACCGTGTTAGTTTAGCCAGCAGTACCAGCAGGCTAGCAACTCAAAAGTGATATTAACTGGTAATAAGTAGGCCTATATCATCCCTTGGATAGTAATATGCCTATCCCTGTAATCTCGACCAATGTCAGCAGTCAACTAAGCATGGTTAGTGTCTGTATTAAATTGATGAATTACTGTGCAGGAAAAACAGCACCCTGAAGCTACAGATGTAGAGCAGGTTGGTGATGAATCAACATCAGGGGTTCAGGTGAGAAGTTGAATTGTCAAGTTTGGTCTCTCCCATAATCAATTTTGGTCTCTCCCATAACGAAAGCTAGACTGTAGTAGTAATGTGAATGTGACAAAAGAGAGATAGAAAAAGATTAAGAGAAAGAGAGAGAGAGAGAGAGAGAGAGAGAGAGGGGAGAGCGAGCATGAGAGCGTCATGGATCAATTGGCCTACACTGTACATCAAATCAGCAGACATTTCTATCCCTGCTGTCTAGTCAACCCCTAGAGGGCGACGTGGTTATTCTGGGTGATGGAAGGATGGATGAGGGAAGGCGGCGTTGGAACAGCCTGCAGGGAGATGGAGCAGTGTCTCCCTCCAGGCTCCTGACTCTGCAGAACACCCTCAGTGGGTAAAGACTGGACCCTACAGATACACAGGTGTTTAAGTGAGTTACCATGTTTTCGACATCAATCTGCTGCTCTCTGGGGTCAGATAGCTGAGCGGTTAGGGAATCGGGCTAGTAATCAGAAGGTTGCCGGTTCGATTCCTGGCCATGCTAAATTACGTTGTTTCCTTGGGCAAGGCACTTCACCCTACTTGCCTCGGGTGGAATATCCCTACTGTAAGTCACTCTGGATAAGAGTGTCTGCTAAATGTAATGTAATGTTCAGAAGCTCTTATAGATAATGGGGAGGGGAGGGGTAAAGATGGTGAGCAGAGGAGGGGAGTTAGGGCGGGTGAGGAGGAGAGAGGGGGTAGGGATGATATGAGTAAGAGGATGGGGTTAGGAGTGGATGAAGTGATGGTTAGTGATGATGAGGACAGGGGCAGGTGATGACAGTAGCCAGTGATGACCTGGGGACGAGCTGTCAGGACGGGGGCTGGAGAGAGTGCATCATGTCAGCTGGGTGGACAGTCACAGAACAACATGGTACACACTCGGACTGCGTCATGACAACGGAACGCTAACCCTGCATCAGGGCGTTGGTGTATGTGGGTGTGTGTGTGTGTGTGTGTGTGTGTGTGTGTGTGTGTGTGTGTGCGTGAACAGTAAGCAGTGCATGTTTTCTTGCATTCGTGTGTATGTGTGTGTGCATTTGCATGACACATCTTACAGCCCTGCACTGAGTTGTGCAAAAGCAAACGAATAAGAATGTTTAAATGACAAGGTCTGTGGACACAGTGGACAGCAGCCAAACAGCAGGGACAGAGACCCGGGCCTGAACCTGCCCATACCTGCAGCTCTCTGGGAGCAGGCTTCCATAGAGGGCTGCAGCACACTACACCACCCCTAGGTACACACCCACCTGGGGTACATTGGCATCCTCATTCACACACACACACACATACACACAAAAGCACACACAACAACATAAACCAGCCAGCATCTTTATCTTCCTCTCTCTTTGAAGATGAATCCATTCACCCCAAAATTACCCAATGTGTGTCTCTCTGACAGGCAGAGCAGATGAAAAAATAAGGGTGGATTCATTTCCCAAAGACCACCATAGAGAGTGAAGGTGTGTGTGTGTGTGGGTGCGTCTGCATGCCTGAGTTTGGAGTTTGCATGTTCTTCCCTGTGCTCACACAGGTTTCCTTCGCAAAGAACCCCATTCTAAAAACATGCAGACAACATGGCCAGGGCGTGGGTGATCACTTGGACAAGACTCCACTGCTGCTGGCTGCCCTTGCCAGAGGAGGGGCAGCGGGATGGGAGAAAAGCAGAGGCAGTGTATACGTGCCAGGGGTCTCTGCCTACATTTCTCCCATGGGGCAGTGGGATTGTGTGTGTGTGTTCCACTACATGAGTGAGAATATTGAAAGGATTCTTCTCTCAGTACTGGACACAACCCACTCCACTGTCCAGTCTCAGTACTGGACACAACCCACTCCACTGTCCAGTCTCAGTACTGGACACAACCCACTCCACTGTCCAGTCTCAGTACTGGACACAACCCACTCCACTGTCCAGTCTCAGTACTGGACACAACCCACTCCACTGTCCAGTCTCAGTGCTGGACACAACCCACTCCACTGTCCAGTCTCAGTACTGGACACAACCCACTCCACTGTCCAGTCTCAGTACTGGACACAACCCACTCCACTGTCCAGTCTCAGTACTGGACACAACCCACTCCACTGTCCAGTCCAGCACCCGACAATGGGTGAGTTACTCGCCTTAAAAAAGGTATGTACATGTATTTCATATTCCGAAACAGGGATTGGCCCCCTCTTAAACAGTGGCCCCTCCATGGCTTCTTAATGTATACAGTGTGTCCGTGTGAGTGTGTGTGTGTGTGTGTGCTGCTGCTGTAAATCAAGTGCTGTCTCCCGTGATTCTATAGTGGAATACACGGTACAGCTTTAATAATAGCTCAACCGCAAGCTATAATCCTCATTAGCCCACCCGGGGGCAAACCATCGCCACATGCCGGCCCCAACTCCTGACTAAGAGAGCGGAAGGAGGAGAAGAGAGAAAGGGAGGAGAACATATTTTGTTCCCCCTCTTATAGGGAGTGGTGTGCACGTTAAGTAAACGAAAGCAGTATTAGGCGTAGCGCGGAGAGTATAGAGGCCTGCGCTTGCTGAGGGTCGGTCGCTTTGCATTGCCTGTGATGGGCTACGGTATCTATGAAGGTCAACGTAGGCTGCAACCGTATGGTCCATAGACATAGCTACTGTACGTAACCACCATTAAAACTTGATTGAATACGTGGATCTCCAGTGAATATCTATAACCGGGAGGCGACAAAAAGCAGCACTCTGGACTACAACGACACCAAACATCACTCCTGCGCGCTACTGGTGTTCAACTTGGGCATATCCAAAAGCCTTTTAAGGACGGCGGAAACTCTACTCGTGTCTTTAATCAACACTCTTCATTTGCTCCTAATGCGGAGGTGAGGCGGCTGGAAAGAACGGAGAGAAGAGTGAGAGCGAGCAAAAAGTTTCGCGCAAACCAGGTGGCCGGAACTCTGAATGGTTCGTCTCAGACTATAGGGCTCCTTACCGGCCCGGTTTAAGATGCCTGTGTTCAGTGCTTGCGCTCTGAACGCAGTTTTGATCAAAGACAAACCGGGGTAATAGATAAATACTCCAGGGAGCGCGAGACGAGGCACACTCACACACATAAAGAGCGCGGCACAGCGCAAGAGCCCTGAATGACAGCGCCCGGCAGCGGATAAACAACTTCATCAACTATAGAGAAGAGAGAACCGTTGCGAGGGAGTTAATAAAAGTTGCGTCTTGAGGACCTTCATTAATTCTGCCACCCACACGCCCGCTCCAGACCGTGCTATAAGAGCATGGGTAACTAGCGCCGCGAGAAGCCTGCTCGTGTCAGAGCGCAGCACGGCGCAGCTTGGGAGCGGGATAGGAACCTGTTCGGGACAGCTTGTGTGTTGGCTAGACGACGAACGTTGTGTGTATTTGTGTGACCATTTGAAGCCGAGTGTGTATGTGTGTGTGTAGTTGAAGCTGAGTGTGTATGTGTGTGTGTAGTTGAAGCGCATTAAAGTGTTTAATCCTGGAACGCGCAGCAGAAGGTCCACTTCTGTTCATCTGTACCCCGCAGAACACAGGTAAACTGTCCTCTTTAACCTGTCCGTTTGTTGTTTATGTTGTCACTGTAACTCTTACCGGTGTTCTAAATGTTTACCTGTATCCTTAAGTTGGCGAACTGTGTTAGGGTTACGGTTTGGGAGGTGTTGGGCGGTGTGGCTTTATAGAGAGACTATATTTGGCGTCTTATTGTGTTGATCTAGTCGGCTCGTGGAAAGTAGCCTATGTTTCACCACTACTATGAGTTTGGTTGTGTCTGACCTTACACATATAACATGGAGTCTGGTCCACTTCAACACACACACACACATACTCGCAGATAGAGAATGTTGTTGGACATTAGATCGGCCGACGGTGATGGAAGGTCTTGGGCCAGCGCCACGGAAACCACATGGCATATAGACTTAGAAAACAAAACACAAGCGAACACAACCACACACACACTTTCACTTACAACATGTATGTCCTTTTAATTTGATCTGCCTTCTTTCGCAGGACCAGTGAGAGAGGCGAAAGCGCGGGACGCGCTCCCTGGGAAGGAGCTATGAGCACGCCGCGTGCCCCTGTCCTGCTCGCGCTATTTGTGATACTGCTGACCGCAGGGTATTGCAAAAAAAGTGCCCTACGCGTTGTCTCCGGAACGAGCGCTGTAACGGACGGGCGCAGCTTGATTGAACTCATCATGGACAAAGTGCGGTTGGCACGAGACAGTCAAGGAGACGGACACACGGAATATCCCGTAAAAAAACTGAACTTTTCATTCGAGGCGAAAGAAAACAACGACGTGAACAAATCCCATCACATAATAGGTGAGGCCGTTATAGATGTAATGAGGCCTTGCAACTCGAGTTCAAACTGGACGACAATTTTCATATTGTTCAACTTTCAACTCTGATATCAATTGACTTAAACCCTACAACGTGCATGTGCGTCAATGAGTGAACTTATAGGCAAAACCTTTACTGTTAACCTACACACCATTCTCTCTCAGCCTCACACACATACACACCGACACTCATTATTGACAGTGTGTTTTTGGTCTGCTAATTTCAGAGGTATTTCCCAGAGACCTGGGACAGAAGGAGAAAATTATCAAACACTTCACAGGTAAAGTGTTATCCATCACATTTGCAGAGCACTATGTGTGTGAGTGTGTCTTGGGGGTGCGTTTGTGTGTCTAATAGTGGTTGTGTGTGTGTGTGTTTTACAGGGCCTCTCTACTTCAATCCAAAGTGTAGGAAACACTTTTATAGACTCTACCACAACACCAGAGACTGCACTATACCTGCCTGTGAGTATTACTGCCTGAGCAAGCACATGCACACGCACACACACACACACGTGCACATACACACACACACACACATGCTCTCTCTCACAGACATATACTCTGCAAATAATAATAATGATACTGTCCTGTCTACATTCATCTGATATGGTGTAACGTAAAGACAAGATCAATATTGATAATGTGTGACATGAAGATACGATCTGTCTTGTCACCTGATTAACAAGGTGAATCACGTCATGGTTCTTCTCTTCCAGATTATAAGAGGTGTGCTCGTCTTCTCATTAGGTTAGCAGGCAGCCAGAGATGCACAGAGAGGTAGACTCACCAGGTAAGACTCTTTCTCTCTTTTTATATAAGACCGCCCCCCCCCCTTTTCTTGCTTTTTTTCCCTATTCCTCTTGCTGGCCCTTTCTCATCAGTTGGCTTTTCTTTCAATGGTTCTCTCTCCTGTTTTGTGTCACCCCCTTCCCTCTCCTCTCCCCTACAAACACATACAGTGTCACACCATTCTCTGTGACCTGTTGGAAGTGATTGGGAGGTTGGCAGTGTAGCTGGACACTAGAGGCTGCGGCAGGAGGCTAGATGCTGGGGTGGGAATTTGGAGGCTGGGGCAGAAGGCTAGAGGCTGAAGGTGGAGGCTGGGGCATGAGGCTAGAGCAGGAGGCTAGAGGCTGGGGCAGGAATTTGGAGGCTGGGGCAGAAGGCTAGAGGCTGAAGGTGGAGGCTGGGGCAAGAGGCTCCGTACATTTTACATTTTAAAATTACCTTTCCATTTAATTTCTATGCCCTTTCTCTGTTTATCTCCTTACCCTCTCTTTATCTCACTTTCTTTTCATCTCTCTTTTATTCTCTCTCACTCTTTCATTCGTTCTCCTATTGAGTGGATATAATCACTGTCTTTATAGCAGACAAATCAGCGTGTTTGTCCTCCAGCTAGTAAAACCTAATTATAGCCAAGTGGCTCCATGCACTGTCTGAGGGTGTGTGTGTGTGTGTGTGTGTGTGTGTGGGGGCGTGTATGTTTTGCCCAGGATACTGCATACTTTGTGCAGTATAATTCAATGCTGGAATTCAAATAACAAATAGCTTTCAGGTCTTTAAATTCCCACTGTCAGTGTTCCAGACCTTGATTTAATACAAGGTGTTAGACAGAGAGAGGTGGAGCGGTATTAAGGTGGGAAACTCAGATCTGAAGAGCAGTACACTGAGAAGATTATTCAAGGAGAAGGAGACAGAGAGTACACATGGACAGATACATCAAATAGAAAAAAATATCGCAACCTTTTCAACACATTTTTCCCACAGCCATGGAATCTGACATGCTGCCAAGTGTAAAGTTCACTAATTCACTTAATGGCAGTACTGTATCTCTCTCTCTCTTTCTTCCTCTCTCTCCCTCTGCCTTTAGGTCTATGATTTCAACAGTAAGCGTGAAAGAGAGAAGTGCCTTGAACACACGGAGGGACAGGAGAAGACTGACTGACTGACTCGTTCAGGACCGCACGAGGATTTTAAGGAACTCTAACGTGGATCTTCCACACACTCGCCAGTGTCAACTTCAGCCAACAAGCAAACTCTACTGTACAATACTCTGTTCTATCCCACTATACTCTACTCTGTTCTGTTGTGGTCTATTCCATTCTGCTTTACACTACTGAGTGGACTCAAATGGTGCAAATGAAGACTTGGACAGAAAAAAAAGATCTAATTGTCCTGCTGCCAAACAAAAACCTGCTAGATATCTGGATGTCATAGATACGTGTGGAGGAGATCTTAGAGACTCGGATGACGCCCTAGGTGTGTGAATTAGATCACCGAACACGAGGATGACATCATAGACACGTGGACGACATTCACGAACACTGATATGTTTCACTCCAAAAGCTACTGTGTTTGTACTTAATGCTTCTGCGCACATCAACATGCCTTCGCGGGTTGCTACAGCTCGTGGAAAAAAAGACGTCACTTGTAGATAGAGTTTGGTGGGCTTTCAGTCCTGGTCATGATGGCGTGATCGACGAGGCTGGTGATTGAATATGTAACCCCCCACCCCTCTCTCTTTCTTAAGCTGCATTCCTAAGACCTAGGAAATCATAGAACAAATCCCCTGATTGAATTACGACTGCATGATGACTCTTGGCTTTTTTAAGTCCTCATCACAAGCCAGAGTGATAACCGGCAGTCAGAGAGAGGACCACTGTCTGAATATGCATCTTATAACACACAGTATATTTATATATTCACGCTGATGTCAATTGTCTTCTTGTATTGTATGTACGAATACCGCTTAGTATGCAAAATGTAAATATTGTAAATACTAAATATATATGAAATATAATTAAATGTTTGGTAAATAAGAACAAACGGGTGTTTTAGTCAAATATTCCCCTTCCTGTGTGTAAGTGTGTGTGTGTCCTGTTTCGCCATCTTTGTTTGTCACAGAAGCTTCTTGAACTCACAGATTGTGATTAGGATAAACCACCCATACATAGGCACCCAGTAACCTCGCAACAATGTTGTTTTTGGCAGCCTGGTGGGTGACAAACTGAGGTTTTTTTGCGGCTGTCTGGAATGACAGGAGCGGAAACTAATGTCCTCGCAGGATTATTTTCTCTGAACATTTGTTTAACATTAATTGAAGGAGGTCAGAGAGGGGTTGGACCATACACAGAACAGACCTTTACACCACTCCTGCAGACAAAGAGATCATGCCTCACTTGTGAGGTCACTTCCTGTGTGCTTATAGGAAGAACCGTTCACCGTTTCTTTTAACCGTCGGGCTGTCTCACACCCCCCACAGCGCAAATGTAAAAAAAAAGAAGCTTTTTATTTGTTTTTGTATTGGGTAAAATTGTCGCAGCAGAATGATGGGTCGTTGTGAACCTTCAGGTCATTGTGACCTCATAAGGCAGCACAAGGGTTAAAAAGAGGCACACAAACAAGCACACACATGCACACACGCACACACAGCTCACAATCAACCCCACCTACACCATTTATGTCATAAACTTTATTGCACACACACTGAAGTGCCCTGAGCCCCTGGTACACAAACACACAACCTATTTGTCCAGGCATGCTGGTAACTGCTCTCCCCCATTCAACACTTTATAACTGTTCAATCAGAAAATACTTAATACCAACATGCAATTATGGTCCTCTTCTTCACAATATATCTCTTTCTGCCCCCCCCTCCCCACACGCACACACACACACACACACATATAAGCACACACAAACACCCACACTACACGTCACATCAAAGAACACTGTGTGTGTGTGGAGGTCTGCTGATAGGACAGGACAGATTAAGATGTTTAGAAAGAAAAGGAGGAGAGAGAGATGAAAGGAGAGCAAAGGAGAGAGAATTAAAGAGAGAGAGTGAGATGGATGGATAGAGAAGAGAGAGAAGAACAGGATAGCAGGAGAGCAAGACGGAGGGAGAGATACAGAAAGAGAATGACAATTTCAGATTTGAAAAGAGAGAGATTGTCTCTCTCGCAAATATCTAAATGGCAGGTATTTGAATAGAATGCCTAGTATGGCTCTTTGTGTGTGTGCGTCATCTACATTAGTGTGTCCTTACACACGAAGATGTCTTACTCATGCAACTGTATATGTATGTGTGTGTGCATATTTGAGTGTCTGAATGTGTGTGTGTGTGTGTGTGTCACCATAAGCGGCAGGGAACTCCCACCAGCTGCTGTGCCAAAACTGCTGTAGAGCTGGTCTGACTATGCAGCTGGGTGTGTGCCAATGCCAACATGCTCTCTCTGTCTCTGACACACACATTCATGCACACACACGCAAACAACGCCGGGCCGTTCACAAGAGTACATGCAGGGCAAATACAGAAGACTCATGTTCTCTACCAGCGAGCCTGTCAGCCAATCAACTCCTTGCAAGAGTCTGCTGACATGTCCTCATGGGGTCCTGCTGTCCACACTGAGGAACAACTGAGGCAGGACCGTGGCAGGACCGAGGCAGGACCGGGGCAGGACCGAGGCAGGACCGGGGCAGGACTGAGGCAGGACCGAGGCAGGACCGGGGCAGGACTGAGGCAGGACCGAGGTAGGACCGTGGAAGGACTGTGGCAGGACCAAGGCAGGACCGGGCAGGACTGAGGCAGGACCGAGGTAGGACCGTGGAAGGACTGTGGCAGGACCAAGGCAGGACTGGGGCAGGACCGTGGCAGGACCAAGGCAGGACTGAGGCAGGACTGTGGCAGGACTGAGGCAGAACCGTTGCAGGACTGAGGCAAGAATGTCCACATCGAGTTAGAACAGATGCAGGGATGTCCATAGTGAGTTAGGACTGGATAAGAGAGAGGCAGGACTGAGGAAGTGCTTGGATGAGAGAGAGGACATCACCTACCGGGGGGTCAACCACCAGCTATCAGACATTTGAATCTCTCTTGACACTTAGCTTGTTCTTGATCTTCATTGGATATGATAAAGCACTTAGTGCTGGCAGCCACTGGTTCATGATTACTACTTTGCAGGGAATTGAACCTAAAGCCCAATGAGGAGAACTAGTTTTTGGTCATGGTTCCTCCCTAACTGCTGCAATCTCTATCTTGTGGAGCTTCTCCCTAGTATTGAAAGGTTTAGGTTTAGATCTCCAATGTTGACATTCACAGGCATCTTAAAATATAATTTGAAACATTGGATGTGAGTGTTTCCCTAAGAAGTTTGTTCAGGCCCCAGATTGACCTAGTATTAGTGTGTAACTAAAATCGTTTTGAAAAAGAGCCCCTTTTTAACTTCTTGCTTATTGTTTGCGTTTGTGTCTGTATGTCTGTGCCTTGATCCGGTTCCCACCGTGGTTCTCGGCTCGTTGGAGAGGTAAGTTCCAGAAGTGACAGGAGCATGTGAGGAACTCTGTAAGCAGCTTAGAGATCCAGACCCACACGCAGCACATGACCAGGGAATGTTCACAACTCCCCCCCAATCCCCTCTTTAGCTCTGCCTCCCCAGACTCCTGCGACCAAACTCAGACTTTGCCCCCACTCTATCCCCAGCCCTATGGCCAATTCTAGGGCCAGTTCCAGACCCAGCCCCCAGCCCCCAGCCCCCAGCCCCCAGCCCCCAGCCCCCAGCCCCCAGCCCCCAGCCCCCAGCTTCTGGGGTCCAGCTCCAGATTCTATATTCCAGCCAGAGCCCCAGCCTCAAGTCTCACCCGTCTGCCCCAGCTCTAGCCCTAGCCCCAGCCCAAACAACTGGTCTTAATTCAAGTGGAATCATGTTAGTCTAAGCCATGTGCAACACGTCCTCTACTCGTAACTTGGTAGTGAGTAAATAAGTCACTCTGTCTGAGTAGGGAAGTGCCCACTGTACAGGGCAGTATAAAACAACGTATGAGTGAGTGTGTGTGTGCGCGTGTGGCACAGTTACAGTAAGTCAGGTCGTGTTGACATCCAGCAAAGTTCTCACAGTGTCCTCGATCAGAGATTGTTTCAACCTCCAATTCACTAAGAGGGCTTTAACCCCAGGTCACCGCCCAGATCAAAGGACAATCATTCTTTCTCCTTCTGTGCTTTTGCAAAAGCACAAAAGAAAGATAAATTGGTGTTAACTACTTGGAAAATTGTCACCTCGATTCAAAGCTAATTGAAAATAACATATTCTGGACCACCAGACACTCCAATACCATGTAAGAGAAAAGGAACTACAGATTATTGAGTGTGTGCTTGTGCGTGCGTATTCCACCTCTAATCTGAATCTTGCAGGCTGTGTCTGAGTAAAGGCAAACAATCCTTGAGAAAAATGTAATCTGTCTGGGTTATCACTCAAAAAAAGTAATTAAATGTGATCAACTAATTGAAAACTTCCGCTGTTACTAACTATATAAAGATATTACACTTGAAACTATTAATTGTATTACTTTGCAACATCAGTTCGACCAGCTCTTCTTGGCACATGGCACATCTTCCCCTCTCTCATTCTCTTCCTGTCTTTCTTTCTCTTTCTTCAGTTCTTTCTTTCTCTCTTTCTTCTCTGTTTTTTTTCTCACACACATGAAACAAGGATATAGCGATCACTTCAGTTTCATTTGTACCTGCAGGGAATAGGAGACATGGAAACAAAACATACACACACTTTATCTCAATCTTGTGGGATTAACCACATCCCAACAAGCAACACCACCTCCCCCATACACACACACGCACACACACACACACACACACAGATACTGTCTGTCAACAGAGAGTAGAGTGTAATCAGAAACCACATCTTCATGAAGGGTTGCGTGTCAGAACAGCGGTTTGAGAATAAACTAAAATTACTTTAA
Source organism: Mallotus villosus (assembly GCA_903064625.1). Classification (NCBI taxonomy): domain Eukaryota; kingdom Metazoa; phylum Chordata; class Actinopteri; order Osmeriformes; family Salangidae; genus Mallotus; species Mallotus villosus. The sequence goes on from CAEFZP010002065.1 coordinate 539,868, forward strand.
TTCAACATTCCAGAGCAACAGGCAGGCCTATTCACACTTGTCGGTTGTAATGAAGTCACACGCATTTAAATGTTTCGATATTCCCACTCCCCATCTCCCTCTCCACCCCCACACTACCCCCTGTGCTTTACAGGAAGCAGGTTTGGAGTTCTGCTTACGTCTGTTTGGATTAAAAAGTGATCTGAGCGAAAACACGCACACGCACACACGGCAGGAAAAAAACGAAAAGACACTTGTTGCATTTCTGCCATACCTGGGAGGGTAAGATTGAGTGACAGGTGGGAGGTGTGGTCCCATTCATCCAGACAGGAGCAGCGAGGGCACGTCACCCACAGGACAGGTAACACATGACTGCATCTGGGCGGGTCTTTATACACGTCTGGGGAAAAGAGACCCTTCTGGCAGTCCGGTGATATGAAATAAACACTTTAATTCGAGATAAGCACGTCATCTCGACAGTGGATACTTTCAACTGTATAAAAAGGGGAGGGATAGAACAGGGGAGGGCAGAAGGGAAGATGGAGAGTTGTGACATGGTGTCACATGGTGACAGAGGAACACAAAGGAGGGAGGACAGAATTGGCAAGGCTCTCTTTCACCTGGAGCTCATCCAGTAGGAGACGAGAGAGAGACATGCAGAAAGAGAGAGAGAGATAGAGATACAGAAAGAGAGGGGGGAGATCGACACACACACAGAGCAGGCCCCCGGCCAGACAATGGGCCTGTGCCAGATCTAAAGTGGTCCAGTCAAACGTTCACATCAGTCATTATCGTCGACAAGCCTTTTTAAGCCTGCTTTGTGTGACACTGTGAATGTCACACTCCTCTGTTTGTGTAGGAGTGAGGTTTCACTTGACACCTCACAGGTAACCCAATAACTTTAATCTATCCATCTCTATCGCTCTCCATGTTTTTCCTTCGCTACAATGCTGTGTAAAGCAGTGACCTTGGACTGAATGATGTACGTGCATGAGTGTGTGTTTATGTGTGTTAAGTGCATGGGGGTCACGTAAGTTTGAGGTGGTGTTGGGGGAGGAGGGGTGGGGTTGGGGTGGAGGAGGTTGGTGTGTGGAGCAGGAGTAGAGGGGAGAGGGGGTGTTGGGGGAGGAGGGGTGGGGTTGGGAGGTGGAGGAGGTTGGTGTGTGGAGCGGGAGTAGAGGGGAGAGGTGGTGTTGGGGGAGGAGGGGTGGGGTTGGGAGGTGGAGGAGGTTGGTGTGTGGAGCAGGAGTAGAGGGGAGAGGTGGTGTTGGGGGAGGAGGGGTGGGGTTGGGAGGTGGAGGAGGTTGGCGTGTGGAGCGGGAGTAGAGAGGTGGTGTTGGGGGAGGAGGGGTGGGGTTGGGAGGTGGAGGACGTTGGTGTGTGGAGCAGGAGTAGAGGTGGTGTTGGGGGAGGAGGGGTGGGGTTGGGAGGTGGAGGAGGTTGGCGTGTGGAGCGGGAGTAGAGAGGTGGTGTTGGGGGAGGAGGGGTGGGGTTGGGAGGTGGAGGAGGTTGGCGTGTGGAGCGGGAGTAGAGAGGTGGTGTTGGGGGAGGAGGGGTGGGGTTGGGAGGTGGAGGAGGTTGGCGTGTGGAGCGGGAGTAGAGAGGTGTTGTTGGGGGAGGAGGGGTGGGGTTGGGAGGTGGAGGACTTTGGTGTGTGGAGCAGGAGTAGAGGTGGTGTTGGGGGAGGAGGGGTGGGGTTGGGAGGTGGAGGACGTTGGTGTGTGGAGCAGGAGTAGAGGTGGTGTTGGGGGAGGAGGGGTGGGGTTGGGAGGTGGAGGAGAGTTGGCGTGTGGAGCGGGAGTAGAGAGGTGGTGTTGGGGGAGGAGGGGTGGGGTTGGGAGGTGGAGGAGGTTGGCGTGTGGAGCGGGAGTAGAGAGGAGAGGTGGTGTTGGCGGAGGAGGGGTGGGGTTGGGAGGTGGAGGAGGTTGGTGTGTGGAGCAGGAGTAGAGGTGGTGTTGGGGGAGGTGGAGGAGGTTGGCGTGTGGAGCGGGAGTAGAGAGGCGGTGTTGGGGGAGGAGTGGGTGGGGTTGGGAGGTGGAGGACGTTGGTGTGTGGAGCAGGGATCTCCTGCAGTGTGGGTGATGTTTCACACATGTGACACGGAACTGGGGGCGGCTGTCTCTGTGCATTAGAAAGTCCTAGAGTTTTAGTAGCTCTACAAACAGCCCCTGGCTTCCTCTCTGCAGCTGAGCAGACTCCACATTAAACACCAGGCCTCAGGTAGGAGTCATGAGGATGGCCCCGAAAACACCAGCTATAAAAGGTATGGCACACAGACATGGACAGACGCACACCTGTGTTTTATCTGCATTTCAACATTTAGTATTTGTTCCGAACAGACAGTCTAAATCAATCCCAGATTCAGGCCTGGCCGGGAACTGTAGTATTAAGCGCCAGCTGTCTCCTGTAGGTTTGACTCATGTATGAAACTGCCTGAGAGAGAGAAAGAGAGAGAGAAAGAAAGGTGGCGGGTGAGAGAAAGAGAGACAAAAAGGTAGAGAATGGCATAATGAAAACAGTTCCCCTGCATGCTGGTGTTGATCTGATGGAAATTGTTAATGACAAAGGTAACTCTTTTGTAGTCATTATTCCACATAGCACACAAACACATGCACACATACAGAAGAGGCACTAGCAAAGGGACTGACGATGCACTCTCTCCACTCACATCTCTGTCCCAGCCCCATCAGCCCCAGCCTCGGTCCCCTAACGCACCCTGATAAATTACCCATAATTCCAAAGTGTAGTCTGTTCTGCCTCAGTTTTATTATTGTATGTTCAAGTCATGTCCACCTCTTCAGAAATACCAACCCCATATTCTCAGCCGTCACTAAAGACAACCCCCATCAACCAGGCTCCGGTCATGGCTACATGGAAACTAAACATGTCTGCCAAACTGTCAAAGACTGGCCTACAGGATCTAAATCTCCCGCTGGTTCAGTTCCCGCAATCAGACCAGAGGGACCACGCAGTGTGTGCGTATAGAGACGCCACCAGGGGCTGACGACTGGGTGGCCCAGCTTGCACACACACACACTCACACACACACACACACACACGCACACACACAAGCCTGGGCAATTGCAGTCCACCCCAAATACCAGAGACAAATAACTGTGGATAAAACGACAATGCGAGTGTTTACTCTGGCTGTTATTTTAAGACCCAAGAATAGGGGGAGGAGGGGGGGGTGAGAGAGAGGGGGAAAGGAACAAGAGGAGAGGCAAAGGATGATGGGAAGGTAGTAAGGAACAAACATAGAAGTATCAAGGACAGTTGCAAGACAGAGGACGAAGGCATTGCAGGACCAAACGGAGAAAGACAGCAGGTTAGTTGGTTGAGACGGAGGATAAGGGAGTAGAAGAATGATGATGAGAGTCCTTAGTTATCATGAAGGGAGTGTTTGTCTCTCTTCCCTTTCTTTCTTCCTTCTCTGTCTTTCTCTCTTCGACTCTGGCAGTATAAGGTAATATGGATTTTCTAAAACCAACAGAGCAATCCCATGAAATCCTGATTAAGTGCTTGTCAGTGAATGTCAACACAGGATATGGCTCCTAACAAGACGTTTGAATCCGGAGGGAATTACTTGAGGGCGGGGGGAAAGCTCCAACACGCTGTCCCATACATGCACGCTCACAAACACACGCCTGCACGTACTCACACGCTTGGACAACTAATCTTAAAAACTCCTACACATAAGCATAACAATCATGTAGAATCACAAAGTTAACAGGATTACTTATTCTGTCTCAATGTAAACTGTACTGTAGTTTATGGGACGTGGAAAGGGGGATCGCCGTTAGAAGCGGCAAATGGAGTGCGCTCTAATTTCTCTATTGCTGTTGGTGCACCCGCTGACGCGCGAATTTTGTGATCAAAAATCATGTGATCGCACAGCTGGTCCTGATGTAAGGGCCAGGGCGTCACGTTCCAAACTAAGCTGTTCAAAATGTCGCCTGCAACTAAAGTTATCAAATTAGTTCCAAACTTCGATCCCCTCATATACAGCCAGGTATAATATATCCGTACTCAATGTAATGGTGTACTTTAATTTTTTTTTGTGGTTAGGTTCTTATTTTTGCGTTTCTCACGGTTGGGTCTTTCTGACATTGAGCAAGGCAGCTATGACAACAGGTGTATGGGAAGTGATAACTACGACGTCGTACCTGGCACAGGTGACAGTGGTAGAAAGCTAACTTCTTAACTTATTGAGGAGTTTAAAGAGGAGTCCGTACTCGGAAGAAAAGTAAGTGTCTGTTTTTAACACAATTATTTAAGCATGTAGGATATACATCTATGTGTCTTTAGTACAGAAATGGCTTTAAAAGAGTATAATCAGACACATATCGCTAAAATGTATGACATAACAAAACCGATGGGTATTGCTGTTAGTTTCACTATCTTACAACCCCCAAACTCTTACTCTCTCGTCGGGAAAGCCTTTACCCATGTACGGTAAACCAGACTGAGAGGTGTATCGGACGGTTTTGTAAAGGAGTGGGAGGTTTCCCCACTCGAACACTGAAAAAAAAGCGGAAGCTGGCGCCAGCTTTCGGTGACAGATTGATACAGTAGCGGAATAAAAACAGCCTGTGAAAAATGTACGATAGCCTACAAAAACACAGTATTTGTTTTGATAGAACGCAGCCTTGTTGTAAAACGAATCCTCATTCACTGACGATTCCTGAATTTGTGCTCAGCATGTGTGGCCCAACAGGTGCTTTCCAGCAATGGTTCCAACCTGTCTCACAGAACATAGTTGAGTTAACCTAGTTGAGTTTATCAGATGATGGAGCAATTTGTAGATCTGTTAACACCGCCTCTTGAATTTTAAGACTACGGTAGAGTCTAATGTGGACAGTTTGCAGAGAGAGAAATTAGTGGTCTTAAGAAATATCAATTTCCAATTACATTATTAATACCCTTAAAGTGACTTTTTCAGAATATTTCTTGAGAACCTGACATTTTCTCCAGGGACAGACTGTTTGGAAGTTTGCATTTGTTTACGTCAAACTTCACAATAGGATCCATTTAAATCCATTAGAAACGGGTTGAGGTCTCCTTCAATCGTTCCTCAAAGGGTTAAAATAGATCCGATATTCTGTATTCAGTAATTCTTCGTGCTTGAGATGTTGTGATTATTGTGTGCGTGTTTTAACGGCCCTGGATGTTTAATGCCTGTGGTGACAGGGGGAGAGGGAATCCATCAAATCTGCCACAGTTTACATCAAAGTTATTCAGCGTTGCATCGCTGAAACATCTGTGTCTCAGCCCTCGGGCGCCTGGAGCAAGGATGAACGCACGCACGCACACACACTCACACACTCACTCAGACACACACACACATTGCACCTGTTTGTGTTGCCAGTCTCAGTTCATGTGTGTTCAGACAAACTACCCTCTGTCCATCACCCCCCTGTCTGCAGTATCCTCAATCACATTTCATTAACATTTAACCAGCTCATTCATAAACCCTGTGCAAATTGTTGGGTGAAATATGGCTGTCTGTTTTTAGCACCCCCCCCCCTCCCTCTACCCATCTTTCTCTGTATCTGTGTTGTCCTCTCTCTATCTCTCGTTCTCTCTTTCCTTCTATCTCTCTCCTTCCTCATTCTCATTCTGTCTCTCTCTCTCTCTCTCTCTCTCTCTCTCTCTCTCTCATATACTCTCTCCCCCTCTGTCTCTATGCCCTCCCCTTATTCCCCTTCTCTGGTGTAGCATTTCTGATTGCCCATTAGTTTAGCATTAGCAGTAATTGCATTGCCGTGAGTGTTAGCATTGATTAGCGGCGGCATTGCGCTGGTGTTTGGACTGGCTCCTGCTGGGGATCTGATGGTCTCATTAGCAGATGATGGGCCTGGCAGACGTGCGTAAGCAGGGGTGACTGTATCACACAAGTAATGACACATATCCCATTCCGCCTGCACTAACTGTCCCCATAGGCAGCCCTCTGCTCGTGCGCGCTGATGTGTGTGTGTGTGTGTCTGTGTGTGTGTGTGTGTGTGTGTCTGTGTGTGTGTCTGTGTCTGTGTCTGTGTCTGTGTGTGTGTGTGTGTGTGTGTCAGAATGGGTCAGCTGACAGCCAGGCTGGTGTTGAGCCACGATGAGGCTGTGTATGTTTTTGTAGCCTCATCGACACAGAGAGGTGTCCCTCGGGACGGCCTAAATAAATATCCACATAAATATAAATATCCGTCGTCTGAGTTGTGTGTTTCTGTCGTTGGCTGATGACGTCATCCATGCGGATGGGAGGGACTACATACACCAACACAACTGACCAGAAGATCTCACGACTGATGCAGTGTGTGTGTGTGTGTGTGTGTGTGTGTGTTTGGGGAGGCGGTTAGGATTTGATCACAAGCTTCGTTACTGACTTCCTCTGTCCTGAGGTTCTCTCCTCAGTTTCTCAGTTCAGCCTGTTACTTGTTTTGGTCTCATCATGCGTGTGTGTGTGTGTGTGTGTGTGTGTGTGTGTGCCAGTGAAACAAAGTACCACACAGCCTTTTGGCTGTGCATGTGACTTGTGATCCACCAGGATGGAACAGGTGAGGGAGGATGTGGAAAAGAGAAGAGATACATAGACACAAGGGGGTATACACAGATCTAGACGTGATATAATCAGAGCATTGTCAATGCAGAAATCAATATGATGCACGCCCTGTACAAGCCAGCATATGCCCTATGGGCTCCCCAGACACACTGCCCCTCTGTCTCCCTGGCAGGGCCCCAGGAGTAGTGTTCTAGAACACCCACTGGTTACGACCCAGAAACCTCAGAACACACAATTCGTACCCCCTCAAGATCCAGAACTGCTTGTTTTTATCATTCCTGTCCTCTCTGTCCTCTCTGTCTTCTCTTCTCTGCCCTCTCCCTCTCTCCCTCCCTCTCTCTCTCTCTCTCTCTCCCCTTCCTCCATCAGACAAGTTCCCACGACGTCTGCTTCCTCTGTCCTCCTACCTTTCCTCTCTCCACTCCCCTCCTCTCATGTCCTCTGTCCTCTCCCCTTCCTCTCTCTTCTCTCTCCTCTCTCCACTCCCCTCCTCTCATGTCCTCTCATGTCCTCTCTTGTCCTCTGGTTGCGTGTCTGACTGTCAGTTTGCCTGTCAACCATACTGTCAGTCTGTCAGCCAGTCTGTCTGTCTGTCCACATTGCAGGTTTAGACTAAAATACTAAAACCGGAGCGACGGCATTCGTCGTGACTCTCTCACAACGTGTGAGCCACCCTGACACACACGCACACACACCCTCTCCTGTTTGATGTGCAGCTGCGATCTGGTGATTGAGCCAGGCTAATTAAATGATTCAGAGCAATATGGAATTGTCTGAGGGCCCGATGGCTTGGGAGGGGCTTGCCGGTGCATACCAGCCCAGTACTGACTGAGAGGAGCCTGGCCAACAGACACACTTCCCCCAAACAGAGCCGTTTAGGGACCAGAGGAACCAGTCATTATAACAATGATTAAGATGCGTCTCGAATCTTCTATATACATCCATGTGTCCTTAGTCACGGCTCGCTGTTCTGATAAAGGTTACATCATCGCATTAGGATTCGACTGCTAATTGGAGTGGTATGGTGTCTTTCTTGTTTGGTAGCAACGTTTTATTCCTTGGTATCGCTCGGGCTGGGATTGGGGCTTACCTAGTGAGAGAGGGAGGGGCTTACCTAGTGAGAGAGGGAGGGGCTTACCTAGTGAGAGAGGGAGGGGCTTACCTAGTGAGAGAGGGAGGTGTGTTGTATCGTATGCACACAAAAATAGACAACTTTTGTTCTGGTTCCTTACCCAAAAATCCCTAATCATTTTGTCATATGAAGTGACAAACCTTGACAAAATGGTGTCTGAGGGGACAACCTGCCGATGAAGCGGGCTCAAGAAACTCAACTCGTGTGTGTGTTTACCTCCAAAGTGAATAACCCCATCCCATCCAACCTGAAGTCGGAGGCTAAGAAAGCTGCCAAGATCCTTCGAGAGTTCACTGACATCACCAAGGGCAGTGGGCCAGACATACTCATCCCAGGTGTGTTCACATCTTATACTGTACGCACTCTCCTCTTTTCCTGTCATTCATCCTCTCCCTTTGTTCCCCCCTCCTTCTCTTTCTGTTTGTTTTGAACCTTTTCTCCCTCGACTGTCTCTCTTCCTTCCTGTCTCTCTCTTCCTTCCTGTCTCTCTCTTCCTGTCGTTCTCTCTCTTCCTGTCTCTCTCTCTTCCTGTCTCTTTTCCTGTCTCTCTCTCCCCCTGTCTCTCTCTCTCCCTGTCTCTCTCTCTTCCTGTCCGTCTCTCTCTTCCTGTCTGTCTCTCTCTTCCTGTCTGTCTGTCTCTCTCTCTTCCTGTCTCTCTCCTGTCTGTCTGGTCGGTGTCTCTCCAGACAGTTGTTCCTGTCAGACTAGTGACAGCCACTCTGTTCCTGGTCTAGCAGCACGTGATCTAACCAACATGCAAACATGGCCTCAACTCCCTGTTGTTTGATGTGGTTGTGTGTGTGTGTGTGTGTGTCCCTCCAGCTCACGTGATAGCCAAGGCCCAGGGTCTGGCCATCATCTCGGTGATCAAGGCTGGCTTCATGATCACGGCTCGTGCTGGCAGCGGCATCGTCATCGCTCGGCTTGCAGACGGACGTAAGTAAACACACACACACACACACACAGTCCCTGTGTTTGTTCTAGGAGCCTGTATGTAACCAAACTAAAATCCTCCTGTGAATCCCTCCGTGTGGAACCCTAGATGGTTCTGCGTGACCTGTGATGGGTTCCGTGTGGAACCCTAGATGGTTCTGCGTGACCTGTGATGGGTTCTGGGTTCTCCCTTGCACAGAGCATTCTGTCTGTTCCTCTCCCGTAGGTTGGTCCGCTCCCTCTGCCATCGGTATCGCAGGACTGGGCGGAGGCTTCGAGATAGGAGTCGAGGTACTCACTCACACACACACACACACACACATTCTCACACAGCACCCATGCCTCTTTGGCTTGTGACGGCGTTCCAGACGATGTTATGATAACCGTCTGCTCCTCGCGAGTGTGCTTTCTCTGCTGTGAAGTGTGTGTGTGTTGTTTCCCGGTGATCTCTTTAGTGGAGCTGTCGGGGTCGTGATCGATGGCCAGACCAGACGCTGTCTGAGACCCCGCTGAGTGAAGCCCCTCCACTGCGCTCTGCCCGACTGACACAGAAACACTTAAAACACACCATCTGTCAACACACACACACACACACAATCTCTCTCTCTCCGCTCTCTCTCTTTCTCTCTCTCTCTCTCTCTCTCTCGCTCCCTTTCTCTCTCCCCCACTTTCTATTTCTCTCTCTCGCTCCCTTTCTCTCTCCCCCACTTTCTATTTCTCCTCTCTCTTTCTTTCTTTCTTTTGCTCTATTCCCTCTCTCTCTCTCTCTCTCTCTCTCTCCCCCCCCCTCCCTGCCTCTCTTCCTCCCCCTCCCTGCCTCTCTTCCTCCCCCTCCCTGCCTCTCTTCCTCCCCCTCCCTCTCTCTCAGGGTTAGAGAGTTTAGAGCCACAGTGTGAGGGTGACCCTGCCTGAGAGCAGAGGAAGCAGACGTCGTGGGAACGGCTGATGGAGGGAGAGGGAGAGAGAGGGGGGGGAGAGAGAGAGAGGGAGGAGAGGAGGAGTAAATCCGTCAGCAGGAAGACGGAAGCTTAGGGGTGTTGCAGCGTGTGGCGGTGGTGGGATCCAGCGTATGTGTTTTTAAGATGTTTCTAGAAGGTTTGCAGCCTTCCACATGCCATCCAGAGACTCTGCCGAGGTGTTGTTTGGTTGTGAGAGCAGCTGTGTATCATAAGGTCAGGGTTTCTCCCCCTTCCCTCCCAAGCTGCCTCCTTCGGCTCTGCCACCCTGGGCCTAGTCATGCTCTGTGCCCCTGGCTCCGAGGGGTGTTCCTGGGGGAGGGGGGGGTGTTTGAGGGAGAGACAGAAGGGGTGGGGAGTTGGAGGAGAGACAGAAGGGGTTGGGAGTTGGAGGAGAGTTTATATTTTTGTATTTTGCATGATTCTTATCAGGACTCTGTTCAGTAGGTGTAGTTCTCTCGCTGCGGTCACACGAGCACATGCCCAGAGAGACACACACACACACACATGCTCACACACACATACACACACACACATACACACACACACACACAAACCCCTCAGCCACAGGTGAATAAGAGCGCCATTGTTCTCCCTCTCCTGGCGGTGGTGTGTGAGCGTTATTAATGAGAACATGGGTTAGGGTTAGGGTTAGTGGCAACAGGTCTCAACCTCACCCAGTCAGTCCTCCCATCACACACACACTCTGTCACACACACACACACACACACACACACACACATGGGCATAAGCACACATTGTCTCTCCCTTCCTCTCCTTCTCTCTCTCATTAAGTGGCTTGAGATGCTTAGATAATGTAATAAAAGCTCATTGACGAGGCCCTCTGGGTCGGAGACCCTGCCCTGCCCTGCCCTGCCCCCCCCGCCCTGCCCCTCCCAGAAGGACAGGCCCTGCTCGCCGGGGGACACGGGGGAACCAGATCCTTGTGTTTGTTTTGAAACACATCCCATGTCCCGGAGCACAACTACCGTACACACCTCCAGTTCCGCTGATCAATCAAATGCTGTGTGTGTGTGTGTGTGTGTAGGTATCAGACCTGGTGATCATCCTGAACCAGAGGAGAGCGGTGGAGGCCTTCACTAAGGGGGGCAACCTGACCCTGGGGGGCAACTGTACTGTGGCAGTGGGGCCGATGGGCAGGTAAGGGAACACACACACACAAACATGCAGTATACATACACACACACACAGAAACATGCTGTGTACATATACATACACACACACAGGAACATGCAGTATACATACACACACACACAGAAACATGCAGTATACATACTCACACACACAGAAACATGCAGTATACATACACACACACACACACAGAAACATGCAGTATACATACTCACACACACAGAAACATGCAGTATACATACACACACAGGAACAATATACAGTATACATACACACACACACACACACAAACATGCTGTGCACATACACACACTTACACTGGAACAACATATAGTATACACACGGACATGTATGCAGGTAACACCCAGACTGCCAAGGTTCTTTGTGTCGGCTGCACACACTGTTTATTCACTCCATATGAATGTAGCTTTCTTAACTGTACCCATGATAGGAAGTCTCTCAATGAGAGTCCAGCGTGACCTCCTCCTTTCTCTGGTTAAACCAACACATGCACACACACACATGCACACACACACACACACATTTCATTTTCCCCGTTCCAGGACTCACAGAGGAGTCAGTGGTCATGTGCGTCATGTTTCAAAAACGTGGGGATTTATGTGGCGTTAGCTGATCCGCTGGGACACTTCCTGCTCTCTCCCTATTGGACAGACTGGAGTTGGGCCGTGGGAGGACGGTGGTAAACAAAACTCACGTATCTGCGGTCAGCTACTACTGTAGGTGTGTGTCTGTGTGACGCAGGGGCCAGTTTACCAGCACTAGCTATGATGACATTATTTGAATCCCAGCATGCACTGCTTCTAACGGAGGCCAGGTGATTCAAATGATGACTCCAGGAACACACACACACACACACACACACTCCAGGGCGGCAGTAGGATGAGGGGACGCCCCCTCAAAATGATTTTCTTTCCTCAACCCTTAACCAGTCGATCGCGTGTGCAGCTGGGGAATGTCGTTAGTACGTGTTGACAGAAGAAGTGGGTTGTGAAAGTGGCTATTGTTTTTATAGCTCCGTGTGTGTGTGTCTGTACGGTTTTCTGAGGGCGATTAGGTGGAAGGGTGTGTGTGTGTGTGTGTGTGTGTGTGTGTGTGTGTGCGTGCGTGTCAGCAGGGTTGCTCATGTTGGCGCAGGTTAATTGTTGTTTATGGGTGGAGGTGGAATGAGGCCCGCGGGAGAATCCGGAAGACACACAGTCTTTATTTAGAATCAGGCGACGGGTCAATTAAAGTAGGGAAAATACAATTAGCATTCAAAGGAGTGGAGATGACAAGGGGTGGTGGGGTTTTTGGAGTCTGTGTGCGTGTGTCTGTGTGCGTGTGTGTGTGTCACAATTGCTGAGTGCAGGGTGATATCGGGCAGAGGAGCAAGATGGCCGCTGCCCGGTTGAGTCAGCAGATCAGAGCGAGAGGAAATGGTTCCTCGTCAGGTTCACACATACGATGACGTCTGTCTCACTCTCTGTCTCTACAAGCTCCTCCCACACCGACTGTCAAACTGTTTTATGAGTGCAAGATGATTATAATGGTATCAGCGTGTGCGTGTCTGTCTGTGTGTGTGTGTGTGTGTCTGTTCTCTGTGTGTGTGTTTCTGTCTGTCTGTGTGTGTGTGTGTGTGTGTGTGTGTGTGTGTGTGTGTGTGTGTGTGTCTGTGTGTCTGTGTGTCTGTGTGTGTGTGTGTGTGTGTGTGTGTGTGTGTGTGTGTGTGTCAGGAACGTGGAGGCAGACATCGCTCTGAGGAGTACAGCAGCAGTGTTCACCTACTGTAAGTCCAGAGGCCTGTTTGCTGGAATATCCCTGGAGGGGTCCGCTCTTATAGAGCGCAAGGAGACCAACCGCAAGTACGTGTGTGTGTGTGTGTGTGTGATGGAGACCTTGCTGTCCTGTCTACTATATCCCTGCTTGTGTTTTTAGTGTCCGTGCCTTGTTGTGGTTGTATATATTTTATTGAATGCATTCTTGTGTTATTAAGTATTGAGGTGTGTGTGTGTGTGTGTAGGTTCTACTCCCGGGACATCCGAGCGTCGGCCATATTAAACGGAGATGTGGAACCCCCTCCAGAAGCTGACAACCTGTACATCATCCTGAAGGACTACACCGAGAAGTACTGCAACGACTGGACCGGCAAGATCACCAAGGTAACACACACACACACACCCGTACACCATACTGCAGCAACAATTGGACCAGCAGGGACCTGTGCAACAAAGGTAGTGCACACACACACACCGACGGGTATGCACATACACACACAATTCCTCACCTAAGTGAACACACGCATGCTGTCCGTCACTGTACTGATGCATGTCTAAACCATGCTACCAACAAGGCAGGTGCTGGTTCCTGTCTTTGCTGAATTCCTTCTTTATGTGGTAATCTTTCTCTCTCTCTCTCTCTCTCTCTCTCTCTCTCTCTCTCTCTCTCTCTCTCTCTCTCTCTCTCTCTCACACACACTCAGTATCTCTCTTCACCCACTTTCTCTCTCCCTCTCTCTCCTAACCGTTCTCTTTCTTCCGTTCTCACTCTCTTCCTCTATTTTCTCGTTTGTTTCTCTCATTAATGCTGTGTGTGTGTGTGTGTGTGTGTGTGTGTGTGTGTAACAGTTAACTCAGGCGAGTCAGGCCCAAACCAGACCCAGAGCTCCACCTGCACATGGATCAACCAGCACACAGAGGACGCAACAAGGTACCACACACACACACACACACACCACACACACACACACAGCTGGATGTGAAAGGTGTTGCCATGCCTGGGGTTACTGGTAGCTGTATACTGTTCCGGAACACAAAGTATAATATCTCATTTGATTGATGCTTCCTGTGTGTGTGTGTGTTACTAGAACCCAAAGCGTCCATTTACCCAAACATCTCTGGTTACAAAAATGACAGCATCAACCAAGGTGAGGGACTCTCTCTCCTCCCACCGACACCATCACTTTTTTCACTCCTCTCTAAGACAAGCCAACTTCAGTGTACCCAATGTACCATTAGTAGTCAAGGTAAAACAGTGTGTGTGTGTGTGTGTGTGTGTGTGTGTGTGTGTGAGAGAGGGAGAGGGACAGAGAGCGACACAGAGGTGATCTGTGAGTGATGTAATTGTAGAGCTGAGTGGATATTAGCCCTGTGTTGGCCTTACTGTGACGCAGACACACACACACACACACACACACACACTCACACACACACACACACACACTCTGCTCTAGCCAGACACCATGTTCCCTACAGATGATGATGCTGCTGTTGACACCCATCTAATAGGTAGTTTGACACCATCTGTGACTCTCGTTATGTCTCTCACCCTCCATCCCTCACTTTACCCTGCCCTGATGGAGCTGTCCAGTCCCATGGTACTGTCTACAACACTATAACCATCCTGGTCAGGGTTTGATTATTCTGGTCTGATGGTGCTCTCTCTGAGCAAGGTTAGGGTTGGATTAGTCTGGTCTGATGGTGCTCTCCCTGAGCAAGGTTAGGGTTGGATTAGTCTGGTCTGATGGTGCTCTCTCTGAGCAAGGTTAGGGTTGGATTAGTCTGGTCTGATGGTGCTCTCTCTGAGCAAGGTTAGGGTTGGATTAGTCTGGTCTGATGGTGCTCTCTCTGAGCAAGGTTAGGGTTGGATTAGTCTGGTCTGATGGTGCTCTCTCTGAGCAAGGTTAGGGTTGGATTAGTCTGGTCTGATGGTGCTCTCTCTGAGCAAGGTTAGGGTTGGATTAGTCTGGTCTGATGGTGCTCTCTCTGAGCAAGGTTAGGGTTGGATTAGTCTGGTCTGATGGTGCTCTCTCTGAGCAAGGTTAGGGTTGGATTAGTCTGGTCTGATGGTGCTCTCTCTGAGCAAGGTTAGGGTTGGATTAGTCTGGTCTGATGGTGCTCTCTCTGAGCAAGGTTAGGGTTTGATTAGTCTGGTCTGATGGTGCTCTCTCTGAGCAAGGTTAGGGTTGGATTAGTCTGGTCTGATGGTGCTCTCTCTGAGCAAGGTTAGGGTTTGATTAGTCTGGTCTGATGGTGCTCTCTCTGAGCAAGGTTAGGGTTTGATTAGTCTGGTCTGATGGTGCTCTCCCAGGAGAGTACAGATGGTGGGGTGAGAGAAGGGGACAAGTGACAGTTGAACTGCTCTGACAACGCAGAGGGTAACATACTGACAACAGGTGTGTGGGTGTGTGGGTGTGTGTGTGGGTGTGTGTGTGTGTATGTGTTTGTTTGTTCAGGCTTCAGTGGTTCAATGACAGAGGAATGCTTTCATTTACACAGTGGCCGACTTCATTGCCAAAACACACACCACCATGTCGACAAGTAGTGAGATGAAAGTAGAGGTGTGTGTGTGTGTGTGTGCGACCATGTGAACGTGTGTCTACTTGAATGTGTGTCTGCCGGAGTACAGTATGTACTCGCATGCACCTTGAGGTGAGACACACGAGGCGTGCGTGTGTGTGTACATATAAGTGATATATTAAACTGTGACCTCATTTAGATAAGCCAAACTAAACATGCCTGATCCCCATTGGGCTGGGAGAATAGGACCTGCCATAATAAAGGAATCATTGTATCAAGACTTTTAAGTACGGAGAGGGGGAGAGGGGGGAGGGGGAGAGGGGCAGTGAGAGAGAGAGGAGTCAGTCTTGGAGGGGCTATTGTTAGTCTCATTAATGGACGAGGAGAGACCTGTTCATTACTATAGATAGATGGAAAGAACCTTCCGGTTGTGTGATGAACTAGTGCAGCTTTTCTCAGGGGATAAAAGGGGTTACAGGTAAATATTAGTCTGAGGTTGTGTGACCGCTTATCTATGTGTGACCGTGTTCTTTGGTGACCCATGGTAATAATTTGTGCCCCACACACACTGTCTTGTCCTTACACAGCACACACCTCTCTCTCTTGCTCCTGCTCTCTCTCTGCACCAAGGTTATACTGCCCCCTGGTGTGTTAACCAGTCATTACTGCAGCCAGGTCTTCAGGTTGTCAGTCATGCCCTGTGTGTAACCAGGCCTCTGTTCTCTTCCACAGCGGTCTACAACACTGCCTCTAAAGCTGTCCTGAACCAGTATGGTACGAATCTTCTCTCTGCCATGCCCATATAACATGAATCTGAACACGAACGTGAATCCAAACATGAAACGAAACGTGAATCTGAGCGTGAATGAATCATTCTGCAACTGAAAGATACCGTTACTGTCTGAATGTTAATGTTATGTCAATACATGAGGGGATACAATGACTCTTGTGGTAACCGTGGTTACTTGTCTCCTCCCAGCACCTGGGGCCGTTGCGGGCAGCTCAGGAGACCATCTCGTTGTCACGGCGATACATCCCTTCATGGGACAGCAGCCTGGCGACTTGAGCTTCAGCCCTGGTGACAAGATCACCGTGGTTACCAAGACGGATTCCCAGTACGACTGGTGGGAGGGTCGTCTGGGTGGGCGGGTTGGAATCTTCCCTGCCAACTTTGTAGCCTATCCATGAACTGATATGTGTACACATACACACACGTAGGGCTGTTACACACTCTCACAGATACACACACACGTAGGGCTGTTACACACTCTCACAGATACACACACACGTAGGGCTGTTACACACTCTCTCACACATACACACACACGTAGGGCTGTTACACACTCTCTCACACATACACACACAGGTAGGGCTGTTACACACACACACACACACACACAGGGCTGTAACAGACATACTTATGGCTGTCACAATCAGGGGCAAATCTAGGTTCCCACTTTTGGGGGGGCTAAGCCCCTAGATAAAACCAAAAACAAATTTTTCCTATGACCCAGCAAAATAAGGGGGGTCTGTGGGCATGTTCCCCCAGAAGAAATGTTGGAAAATATCCTTTTAAATTGTGTCCTTTTAAAATAAAAAAAATTGGGGGGGGCTTATGAAACTTTTGGAGGGGGCTCCAGCCCACAGACTCACACACTCTCTGTCTTTACAGCAGAACTCACATTAGTCTCTCAGTGTTTACATTTACTGCCTTAAAATGTTCACTTTGACCAGAGACAAACACAAACACAGGACATGTTTGAAGCCTTGTTGTTCCCACTGAAGAGGGCCTGTCTAAGGTGTCCCTCTCCCTGCACTTCCAGAACACTTTGAATGACCAGACCATCTCTTGGCTTCACTTGCTGTGGTTATATTGAAGGTTGGGTTTGGGGGGGATTTTAAACCAATCAGCTGATAGCTGTTGGAGTATGTTTTACCTCCTCGGGTTCACGTCACTGGTGGACGTGAATATATAAAGTTAAAGCTACAGATATGTATGCAGCTTGTCAGAATCAGTGAAACTGTAAAGAAAATTGAGTTTGAGACAGGATCCAGCAGGTTACCAGCAGCTGTCATGGCTGAGGTTTGGCTTGTGGTGTAGCAGGCTAACGTTGTATTAGACTCCTTCCCGCTGGATACTTCCTGGTTCCTACTTCCTGGAGGAGGGGCTTCTTCTCCCCATATGTTACATGTGTATGACCTTTTTTACATCGTTTTTCTCGAGATTAGGGGGAATGGGGGGTAAAATATTTATGAATTGATTTTAAATAATTATGCTTTGTTTTAAGTCATAGGTGTGTATGGACAATAAAGATGTTAACACCAGGCTCTGTATTAGTATTTTGTACACAGAATGCCAACTTGTAAAATACTCTGATCCAACACATACCTGCTTTAATAGGTGTGTGTGTGTGTGTGTGAGAGAGAGAGCTCTCCAAGAGACAACTCTAACGTCAGCTCCTGTTTAAGTTTGGATGAAACCTCTAAAACAAAGGATGCCATATAGAAGAAGACAGAACGTGACACATGGAACCCTTGTCAGGTTGGCCTGTTGTCCTCAGTCAAACCCTGTCTTGCTTGAAGGTGTAGTTTCAGTGTTTGGCCACCAGAGAGCACTACTGGACAGAATGTAGTGTCCATGCTGTGAGGAGCACCAGCAGCAAGCCGGTGGGCGGGTCAAGCAGACAGGACGTGTTATTGGTTATAAAGGTCACTGAAATGTGCCCCTTTAAGACGCCCCTTTAAGACCCCCTCCCACCACCACAAACCCCACCAGAGTGTGTGTCTGTATAAGCGAGGGTGACAGCTGTTACGTTACAAACCTCCCGATGCCTGTGCCCTGTGGTGCATGTGTCATCACAGGATCACCAGCGTGTGCATGCAGGTGTGTGTGGCTGCTTCGATGTGCTTGTGATGCGTGTGTGTGTGTGTGCATTCAGGTGTGTGTGGCTGCTTCGATGTGCTTGTGATGCGTGTGTGTGTGTGTGCATTCAGGTGTGTGTGGCTGCTTGGGTGTGCTTGTGATGCGTGTGACATGGTTGTGTGTGTGTGTGCGCACATTCAGGTGTGTGTGTGAGGTGTGAATGATTGTCTGATTGAGTGGTTTTGCTGTGTCGTTCATTACATGACCAGACAGACTGCAGCCAGACAGATACATTCTTCTGAAATTGAAAATCCTCCCTTTATTCTTTTGGACTTTGCAGGGGGGACATTCCTGCTTCTATGACATCCTCCAGCAAATAACATCTGGCGCCAATATAAAACTCAGAGACTGAGATCATACCAACATACTCTCCAGAATTGTATGAATGATCTCAAATGAACTTGACTTCCTGAATATAGGAATCTCATCTCACAAGCACACATACCCTACTCTTTTAACCCCTTGTGCTGCCTTATGAGGTCACAATGACCCGAAGGTTCACAACGACCCATCATTCTGCTGCGACACTTTTACCCAATACAAAAACAAATAAAAAGGATTTTCTTTTAACATTTGCGCTGTGGGGGGTGTGAGACAGCCTGACGGTTAAAAGAAAATGCTTCACTTTATTTTTGTGTGAGGTAAAGTTGTCACAACCATCTATGGTCACAACACCTGGGGGAGGTCACAATGACTGAAGGGTCACAATGACCCGAAGAGAACACAAGGGTTAAGTCCTCATAATACTGTTTTCCATGGATGGTTTCTCACTTTTGCAGAATTCAATTCAAGTAAGTTGAGTCAGTAGTTTTAGAGATCAATGAAATGAACCCCTAAGAAAAGAACACAAATACATCCACAAATACAAAAATGTGTTTCTAACCAAGTTATTAAATACTCGCATGATAAAAAATATATGTACAAGACAGGCAATGGTTTCTTAAAAAGGTGACTTTTTTCCTTCAGTGACCTCAGCAGACACAGAGAATCCCTCTGTGACATTGCTTGTAAAAAGGGCAATACAAATAAGATGATTTAAAAGACTTGAGAGCTGAAACTGCTTATTGAAAGTCACAATGTGCAGAATATGGTGTGCGTGCGTGCGACAGAAAGATTGTTTTCTTGACTTGCGTATGCTGTAGTTTCTTAACTCAAACAGCAGAAATGGCAGTGAAGGGGGTGTGTGTCTCTGTAGGGTAGGTAAAGACATTGTTTCCTTCCCACTTCGCAGTTTCTGGGTCCTTTTTCTCCAGAAACGGTGTTGTCTTTTCACCCGGGGATTCTAAGGAATGCCTGCCAGAAAGTGAAGATAGTGCTGTGATACTCACAAGGACTTCAAACAGAGAAATCCACAAGACCATGTTGAACCTGTTTGGGATCATTTCAGTGTACAATGATGACTAATGTATTGTGTAAATAAGAGTAACTGGTGGTTGTCATTGCTTGTCTGAGGTAAACAAATATCCTGACATCTCAGCAAAGCAAGCTCCCTTTAGAGCTTGTTGATGACCAAGACAGGAGCCACAGGGTTCAGAGCAAAGAGTGGAGGAGGCAGGAAAGAGGAAGGTAGGAGACAGGAAAGAGGAAGGAAGAAGACAGGAAGGAAGGAAGGAAGGAGACAGGAAGGAAGGAGGAAGGAAGGAGACAGGAAAGAGGAAGGTAGGAGACAGGAAAGAGGAAGGAAGAAGACAGGAAGGAAGGAGGAAGGAAGGAGACAGGAAAGAGGAAGGAATAAGACAGGAAGGAGGAAGGAAGGAGACAGGAAAGAGGAAGGAGGCAGTACAGGAAGGAGGCAGGACAGAGGGGATACAGAAGGGAAGAGAGGGGAGGAGAAAGTGCTGACCTGACATGCTCCATGTTGACTACAGGACCACGGGACCTGAACATGTTCATGCTCACGTCACGCGGACAAACTCACACAAACACACACACACACACACACACACACACACACACATTGACTCTTGCACCCTCACTCAGACACACGCACGCACAGGAGACGAAGAAATGTGACAAACCCCCACACGGCATACACACACACACACAGCAGCTGTCTGGGATGTGTGAGTGGATCAGAGTGTGCTGGCACAATGAAGAGCTCTCCAGCTCTGCAGGGTTAGGTGTCAATGCTGCTTTAAATAGCCTGTCCTAATGGGACCGTTCATTTATGACTTCACAGAACTAGGATTCTGCCTGAAGAAGACACACACACACACACACGTGTGTGACCTACCCTGTTACTATCTGATATACTTCCAAGCAATCCCCTGAGTCAGTCAAACACACCCTTTAGTCATACATGCACAGCCTTAACACAGCTCTGAATCCTGTTTTACACGCCGTCCTGGATAGACTCCACCCTTGTCATCTCAACCATAACAGCCAGGGACTTTTGCTGCTTTTCATCACGACTGACTACGTGTTCTGGTTCTGCTTCTCTTACCTCCTACAACAGGCCCGGAGCCACAACAGTGTGGATAGCTGGAGGCTGGGTTGTCTGTCACAGTCTTCCACTGAATCAGGAAGCGGCAAGCCACTGGTCTCCGGTAGCAACAGGCAGAGGCCCGCCCCAATGATGGGACCACTCCCATACACAATCATGGCAGCCAATGGGATCTCTCCTCTCGGACTGACAACTGCGTTTAAAATACATCCCACACGGTAGCACAAATTCACCAGCCCCACACACTTCTGCCTGCAACACACACACACACAGATGTGATGAACATATACAGTGTTAATTATCACCCTAATGGAAACACATACTTAAATTGTTTGTGTGTGTGTGTGACGTACCTGATGACTGTAGGGAACAGTTCGATGCTGTACAGCAGTGAAACAAACACTGTAATCTGCATGCACAGCTTCCCCGTCATGGCCAGAGTCATGACAAGTGCAGGGATATCTACACACACACACACACACACACACACATTAGCTAGGACCATTGAGTGTGAGGGACTGTGTGTTTGTTTGAGTGTGTGTGTGTGTGCACGTACCACAGAAGTGGGACACCAGGAGAGACATCAGACAGGCAAAGCCACTGAGGAGCAGAGAGAGCATGCTGATTGGGCGCCGTCCGCAACGAGCCAATAGGAAGGGGACGAGCATGCAGGGCGTTTCCGACAGGCCGGAGAAGAACTGGGCGAGGTAGACGTCCACTCCGAACGAGCCCACGTTCATACAGATCCCAAAGTAGGTGAGGGCAGATGCCAAGCTGATGGAGGGGAGAGACAGAGAGACAGAGAGAGAGAGAGAGAGAGAGAGAGAGAGAGGGGGGGGGGATAAAGGGGGGAGAGAGGGAGAGAACCTGGTGAAATTCCAATGGGACACAGATTTCACTGTAACATTATCTCCCCTTCAAAACACCCATCCGTTTTCTCCATCATCCTCTACCTCATCTTCATCAGACACAATCACCACACACACACTCTCTGCAAGTCACACACACTCTCTGCAAGTCACACACACTCTCTGCAAGTCACACACACACACACACATTGTCCTACCCTGTTACTATCTGATATACTTCCAAGCAATCCCCTGAGTCAGTCAAACACACCCTTTATTCATACATGCAAAGCCTCAACACAGCTCTGAATCCTGTTTTACACGCCGTCCTGGATAGACACACACACACACACACTCTCTGCAAGTCACACACACACGCTCCCCCGCAGCTCCCACAGGCCCAGACTCACCTACCCAATGTAACTCATGATGCACAGACGCAGCAGGATGGTGCGACTGCTGAGGTGGGAGCACACAGTCTCGGGTGTGTGTGTGTAAGTCTCAGGTGTGTGTGTGCCGGTCTCAGGTGTGTGTGTGTCGGTCTCAGCTGTGTGTGTGTCAGTCTCAGGTGTGTGTGTGTCAGTCTCAGGTGTGTGTGTGCCGGTCTCAGGTGTGTGTGTGTCAGTCTCAGGTGTGTGTGTGTCGGTCTCAGTGTGTGTGTGTCAGTCTCAGGTGTGTGTGTGTCAGTCTCAGGTGTGTGTGTGTCAGTCTCAGGTGTGTGTGTGCCAGTCTCAGGTGTGTGCACTTTCTCATCAGGATTCCGTGGGTTGCCCCATGCCGTGTCCAGCAGCTAGGGTCAAAACACATTGAGACACGTCATGGTTTAAAGGGGTTAGAAGTACTGATCGAGTGTGTGTGTGTGTGTGTGTGTGTGGTGTGTGGTGTGTGTGTGTGTGTGTGTGGTGTGTGTGTGTGTGTGTGTGTGTGTGTGTGTGGTGTGTGTGTGTGTGTGTGTGTGTGTGTGTGTGTGTGTGTGTGTGTGTGTGGTGTGTGTGTGTGTGTGTGTGTGTGTGTGTGTGTGTGGTGTATGTGTGTGTGTGTGCATACCTGGTCCAGACAGAGTCTATCCTCTGAACTGTGTCTTCTGTACTTTTCCAGAATGTCTGTTTTTCCTCTCAGTTGGAGCCAACGTGGAGACTCAGGTATAGAGCTAAATCACACACAGACACACACACACACACACACCTCAGGTACTTGAAAAGCGTTCTACAATGGAACCTTTTTATCTGAGGGTTCTTCTATTGTTATTAACGCTTTTGTCAACTCATTTCTTAGTGGCCCAGTGTAAGGCCGAGGCGGGCCAGTGTAGCAGTGCCCCCTAGTGGTTGACTCACATGTAGAGGGGCAGGCAAAGCAGCTGGGGCAGGCCCAGAGCCAGGTGGAGATGCACCCAGGAGCGCAAGCAGTATGCCAGGGGTGCCAACGCCATCATTCCCAGACTGAAGGAGAAAGACAAGAGAGCCGGGGGCCAAACGCGACTCTTGGGTAAACTCCACTCCACACCTAAAACCCAACGCACACCCACGCACACACTGGTTTCACAATTTGACATAAGGGCTCACCTGCAGACAAACACACACGCACAAATACACACTCTACACTCATACCTTTGGAGTGTACTCGGTATAAGCAACAGTGATAAGGTTAAGAAAGTTGTGCTCCTGGGAATGTTTCATAAGAGTTTGACATGCTGTGTTACATGACGTGTGTGTGTGCATGAGCAGCATACTTGTGTGTGCATGTGTGTGTGCATGTGTGTGTGCATGTGTGTGTGCATGTGTGAGTGTGTCCCTTACCCAGGCTGAAGGAGCAAATATTGATGCAACAGCAGGCGACTCCAGTGAGGCAGCGGACAGTGAGGTAGAGGAGGGCGTGAGGAAGAGCGGCTGGCAGAAGAGTTCCCACAGCATGCAGACACACACACACCAGGAACACCAAGCGCTTCCCATACCTGGGGGAGAAGCATACACACACCCATACACACACACACACACCCATACACACACCACACACACACACACACACACACACACCCACATACACACACACCCATACCCATACACACACACACACACACACCCATACACACACACACCCCCATACACACACACACACCCATACAAACACACACACACACCACATTCACACACACCCATACACACAGTAGAGATATGAGAAACACTGAGTTCCACTCGCACACAAACATGGTTATTCAACAACAGAGATTAACTGTAGTTTGTCTGAAATTGATGAATAATTCACTTTCTTGTAGAGAAACACACACACACACTTGGTGACCTGTTGAATCTGTTAGCGGTGGGTTAGACTCAATAACATGGAAGATGATAAACCCTCTACTGACTTGTTAGGTTGGTATAGTTGAATACAGGGTATCTGTCTGTGTGTGATGTGTGTGTGTGTGTGTGTGTGTCTGTGTGTGTGTGTGTGTGTGTGTGTGTGTGTGTGTGTGTGTGTGTTGTGTGTGTGTGTGTGTGTGTGTGTGGTGGTGATGTGTGTGTCTCACCGGTCTGAGAGAGCTCCACCAAAGAGAGATCCAAGCAGTAGTCCACTCATGTACATGGTCTGACCATATGACAGCACCTCGTCATCCACACACACTGTGTTCTGGGCCACACACACACACACACACACACACACACACACAAGCAAACAAAGAGAAAGAATGACAAAACACTATAACAAATGATTTGGCACTCTAGGTTGCGCCAGTCTTTTGGGGATCAATCAGTTCCAAATGTTTGCCTACTGCGTAATCGAATACTCACATTCTCGTTGGCGGTGCCATTCCACTTTGCAAGTGATGTAGGTGACACTGACTGTGAAAAGTTCACATCACCGGTCTTTATGTTGCTGTGGTTGCCCTGGTCCAAACAATCCCCTCTCTTGAATGATTCACCGGAGACGCACAACCCTATGCGGACTGTGAAGACATCGAGAAAAAAGCTGAAGGCCGTGAAGAAAAAAACGAGAGAAAGCCGCCAGTACAACGCGCGCTGCAAGGGAGCCATACGCGAGGAAGGATCTATGCGAGGATCTATGCGCCTCTCCTATCCTCCTCACTTGTTGTTAGACTAGACGGTGAGTCATGTGACTGGTAACTAAACAAAACGAACTGACATCTTCCAACGAATTCGGATTGCCTGAGGTTTCGCCCCAAGCCACGGACTGAGTTGAAATTCGGCGAGGTGGTTCAGGGTTGAACAAGCAGGGGTATGTCGGGCCCAAACCAATAAGCCTGTCGGTGAATCTGAGCTGTCTGTTTCTGGATACCTAAGTCCAAGGGAGACTAACACATTTAAACACAGATAATACACTGCAAAACGACCGTGGTGTGCTGCGTTGATATATTTTGGTGAAGTAACTGACCGGACCTTTAATGTCCAATGTTCATTACGGGAAGTATTAATAACCCGAGTTGAAGACCAGCAGATCATGATCTGGACAGGATCGTGTTTTGAAAACGCACACACTCATTGAGGTCACTACTGAGGACGAAACATATTTTATGAAATGTATACTTATTACCTATCTGTCCAAGTGTTGCTGTTCCAACAGCTTTTGACCAAAATACAAGACCGCATGTCCATGACACTGCGCTTGAGAGAGTAGGGGAGAATTTGGCGATCTTTCAGAAATATTCATGACTTCCAAGACGTCTTTGATTTGATTTTTAACCAAGAAGTAAATCCCCATTTTCATTTCCCCTGGTTTGCCTTGACCGCGGAGACCCTAGAGACCAGGGGAGGCGAGAGACTTTCTAATGTTTTCTCTTCTGCATGCTTCTGTGCATGACTCTTTACTGTTCGAAATTGAGCAAGCCCCCTCGTGCGGTACGTAAATATTACTGCATTCTACCGATTGATTTGTGCTTTCTGCAATGTCACATCGCTACAACGGGGTTGACCCCCCTAATGGACCCCCCCAAAAGAGGTAAAACAACAGGTTGGGGGGGGGAGGGGTTGATACATTTATTTATCGTTCTTACCTGTAATCGTAAATTACTTTACGCCCTGGAGAAGAAGTTGACCCCCCCGATTGTTGTCATTGTATAATTCGCACTCTGCTGTATCCACGGTGAAATGATTTATGGTCGTAATGTGGGGGAATATGTGTTATAACATACGCGAATCAGAGGAAAAAGTTATAACCTCGAAGTACCAAGGAATTCATACCAGTTTGTTACTATATATAAATTCAGCTTTCTTTAATTAATGTCGATATGGTCACATTCACAGTGATCAAACACGCTCTTCACCTTCCCTGAGTCTTTTTTTCTCCATTCTCCATTCTCTGTTTCTTTTACTCTTTCCTCCTCTTCTGGAAATCACCCTCTTTTTATTAATCTCTCT
Source organism: Mallotus villosus (assembly GCA_903064625.1). Lineage (NCBI taxonomy): Eukaryota > Metazoa > Chordata > Actinopteri > Osmeriformes > Salangidae > Mallotus > Mallotus villosus. The sequence goes on from CAEFZP010002065.1 coordinate 565,449, forward strand.
CCTTTTCTCACTATTTGTCTTCGTATCTCTCTCTCTCTATTTCCCTCCCCATCACCCTCTTTCCTAATTGGTTCTGTATGCCAAGCCTGTCTCTCTCTCTGTCCATCCATTTGTCTGTCTGTCTTCTGTCTAGCTCTGTCTGTCTGTCTGTCTGTCTGCCTGCCTGCCTGCCTGCCTGTCTGTCTGTCTGTCTGTCTGCTGTCTGTCTGTCTGTCTGTCTGTCTGCTGTCTGTCTGTCTGTCTGTCTGTCTGTCTGTCTGTCTGTCTGCCTGTCTTGGCTCTACATGTTTCAACCTCTTGCCTATATACCTCCAGCACAGTTAACATGATTAAAACAACAAAACTGTTGATATAAGTGCTATGTTGAAAGCTTGGAACATGGAATTCCCTGTAAAGCGTGCGGGCCCCTTCTCCATGATTGAAGTCAGATGTACTCATCATAACACACACACAAGTCCAGCAGCACTGCAGCTTCAAACTATTACAAACATAATGCATTTAGAAATGATACATTGCGTTACACATTGATTACAAATTCTACACTGTAAAACAGTAATTCAGTAATAATACATTGTAAAGAGGATGATCTATACCAACTCTCTCTCAACTCTATCATGCCTCGTGTTAGGGATGAATCACTGATGGTCAGTCTTACAGCCAGGGGGACTGTGTAGCTGTGTTGACCTCCCAGAGTGAACAGATCTTTACTGATGCTGTAAAATACAACAGATAGCATGATAACCCTCATCTATTACATGCTTTTACAAGCCACCAGTGTGTGCAATTCCCACATCTCGGGTAAAGGTGAAAATGTGTTTCAGTGTGTGTGTGTTAGTGTGTCTGTTAGTGTGTGTATGTGTTTGCCTAACAGAGCATGAAAGAGAGAGGTCTGGGTCCCAGTCCTCCTGGATCAGTCCACTAAAATCCCATCATCCTTTGCTGCCAGCCCTGTGGGCGTCGGTCACCAAGGTGGCCGCTGCCGAGAGGGGCGTTGCATAGCCACCAGCAAAGCTCTGTAACCCGGCAACCAGGCATCGCCAGCCGAACCGCAGGGCTTTACCAACATTCTGTAGGGGAAGAAGAATTAGACAGCATGACTCTCGGGTATCTCAGCTGGGATGGGGGATTCTAGATAGAGAGGGACATACATGACCATCGTTGATCCAATTATATTTTAGGAGACCTCGTGAAATATTACTTACAAGGGGTCCCTAGTTTTTTGGCTACGCCAATGAGTTGTAGTCTTTTTTAATCGTGGTGTTTTTATTTGGAGAGAGAGAGAGGAGAGAGAGAGAGAGAGAGAGAGAGAGAGAGAGAGAGAGAGAGAGAGAGAGAGAGAGAACGAAGGAGGCTTACCAAGTTAGAGCAAAACGGTTTCCTAAGACGTATTGAGATGAGAATGTGTGTGTGTTTATAAGTGTACACGTTGGTGTGTGTGTGTGAGTGTGTGAACACCGGGAGAGACCGAATCATAGATGTCATATGTGAGGGCTTAGAAGACCTGGGCGAGCTAACTCCCAAAGAGGGGAGAGATTCATGAATCCAGACTCCCCCCTTAATCCTCGCCTCAAGTCTTAACTCAGAGTCAGCCCCCACCAGGTTGCACAGGATCGTCAACTATGTAGGCCTACTTAAGTCAGCTTTGTAGCCTATGAGTATAGCCAGACGAAACGGCACAAATCATGAATCACTTAATAATTGACTTTTATCAATGAATGGTCTTCCACGTGACTGTGATCGAATACAAAGGAATGTTATGGCCTTCAGTTGTTTAAATGCACCAGCTGTAGCCTGCAACTAAACGCGTGCGTTCGAATTCCGTGTTTATCTTTTTCGAGTTGCTGATATGTAAGAGCACTGACACTAACTCAAAGGTCACAATGTGTGCTTAGTAAAGAGCTGAAGCATTAACAAATACAGCAGTTAATCACTGTCAATATCCATTTGGCGTTAAACCAAATAATAGAAACTGAAAGGCAGGCTAAACATTCCTATTCAAACTGTTCTGTGAACATCACAGACAAGGACTGAAAGTTTCACTAATGTTTTTTTCTCCCTTACCTTTCTGTACTTTTTGTATTTTTCCTTTTTCTTCCTTTCCTTCTCTTCTTTCCACTCTACATCCTCTTCCAACTCGTCCTCACTAAGTGGCTCATATTTATCGGGCAGAAACGCGAAGTAAACATCTTTGGAAGTCTTCTGTTTGATCGGAGTATTGCTGTGAGTTACCCGCTGAGAGTCTCCTCTCTGGGGGCTTCCCTTCGCTGGAGTCTCCTCACTCTCCGACTTCTCCCCGGCATATGGATGAACTTCAACAGCCTCGATAATCTCCGACACTTCCTCTGATATTTTCTTAGATCTTTTTTTACACTTCGACCGTTTCCTTCGCGACATGTTGTTCTTTTGGTCACCAGTACACTTTAATAACCGTGTGTGCGCAGGTGTGTGGATCAGACCTTTGGAATCGCGACATACCGACGTACCGTCATCTTCATTTGCCAGTAACCAATCAACTCTCCGGTATGGGCGTACAGTGAAAATTCCAGGTTGGAATTGAGGTCACATCAGGATAAAAGTATTTACACGTATTGCGCGCGTGTGTGTGTGACAGCAATAGATAAATACAAATAGAAAGGGAGTTTACCAAAATATAGAAAAGTTTATATTTGTATAAGTTTAAATCAATATTTTCATAAGGTAAACTACAATTGCGTGCCAGAGATTCCCTTTTGCTGTTTGGCCCCGTGACCAGGGGATGGCGCTGGAGACCCATTCAACCCCATCAAACAGTAATGCCTTGGTAATAACAAGGTTTTAACTTCATAGAAAACTTTCAACGTTTTGGAGAGATGCAAAAGTAGCAAACAGCATTTTTGGACAAACAGATGAAACCATAATAACTTGTAAAATATTTTAAAATGTACACTTTTTAAAACATATAGGTTCTCAGATATAATGACAACATCAACTCCCCTGCTAAATCAATTTTTCAAATAGTGCTGTCAGTGTGTTTTACCAGTATTCACTCAGTCACAGGCACACCGTATCTGGGGTTTGGAGATAGGGTCTGGAGCTGGGAGATGGGGTCTGGTGCTGCAGGATGGGGACTGGGGGCTGGTAGATGGTGGGTCTGGGAGATGGGGTCTGGGGCTGGGCCTGAGGCTGAGGCTGAGTGATGGGGGGTTGGGGCTGGGAGATGGGGTCTGGGCCTTGGGCAGGATGTGGTCTTCTGAGGCATGTAGACTACTGGAGAGTCATCCTGCTGGCGATGGGTCTTCATGTGGGCGTTACGACTCTTCACCTTGGTGAAAACCCTGGAGAGCAGCGAAAGTGGAAGAGAAGGAAGGTAAAAGGGAAGGGTCGCAGTACAAGAGAGGGAACGGAAGACAGGAGGTAGGTAAGATAAAACCCTCTTGTCATGGTTCAAGCAGACAGACAGAACCCGCATAGGACAGTTGCCTTACTTGGAGCACTCTTTGCAGGGGTACATGGCAGTAGTCTGTGGGCTGGGCTTGGAGCCAAAACTGGATGGAGCGGGGGAGCCCCCCAGAGATCCTAGCCCAGAATGGTGAGACCAACTGGGCTTCACACCGTCCAGGACTGGGGTGCTGGAGCATACCTGGAGGAGGAGGGAGGAATGAGGGAGGGTCAGCTGGGGAAAGCTGTGGGTCTGGGTCTGCTTCGAAAGAGGACGTTACATCAGCACCGAACTCGACGCAGAAACGCTCTCACACACACACACACACACATAGTCTAACAAACACACACACAGTCTAACACACACGCACTCATGCTCACACATACTTTACATGCAGACACGTCACGTGGTAACTGTCACCACAGTGACTCAAACAGGATGTGTATGAAGTTCTTTGAAGTGTCGAGTCACTTTGTACACAGGAAGCTGAAAGATGACAGGCCTGACAGGAAGAGGGTTTCTGAACAGGAAGTAGGTTTCAGCCCCGCTTGTCTCTTGGACTCAGCAGGTGCTGCTGTGCTCTCAGTATGAATATTTATCCCATTGGTCTGTACAGTCATTTTTTCTATGGTGAAGTCAGTAGTGCTGTTTTGGCACTTTCCATGTTATGCTTTTTGCGATTAATGACTGGTAAAGTATCTCAGTAGTGTTAGAGTATCTTAGTTCTTATCTGTGTGTGTGTGTGTGTGTATGTGTGTCTGGATGTGTGAGAGTGTCTGTGTCTGTGAGTGCCTGCTTGACTGTGAGTGTAAATGTGCAAGTTTGTGTGTACGTGTGTGTTTCCTGCAGCAGAAACACCTACCTCTCCACTTTTGGACAGTCCACCAACACAGGAGAGGCTTTGACTGGCTGCTGGTTCCAGGAGGTCAGGTGACCTGAAGTTTGGGAGCTTCTGATTGGCTGAGAATGGATCTGTAACCTCAAGGCCCCTCATGTCCACAGTGGCGTAGTTTTCAGACAGTCCGTTGGGGGTCCTGTCATTCCCCTCAGGCAGTGTGAGAGCCACCTCTGATAGGGGTCCTTATGTTCAGACGCAACCTCTTTTTCCAGAAGTAGTAGAACTCGACACACTGAGCCAGAGACTTGGTCTGCACCTACACACGTACACAAACCGTCAACCGGGAACGCGTTCAAACCAGATTGCAGAGGAGGAGAAATTCAGTTTCAGGCAGTAGAAGTACTACCATGTGTTAGTTCCATTCACAGCTAAAACTAGCCGATTCAACTGGCCCAGATCTGGGTTGGTGCCATCAGCTGACTCATACAACACGGTGGTGCTTCTACCTTCTGAACGTGAACCTCCCCACCTCTTCCAGATGGTGAGAGGGGGATTAGAGGGTTGCGAGCAGGTTTCTGAGGTCAGTACCATTTTCTGGATGCGGGAGAAGTCTTTCTGGTAGAGGTTCATGGCCTTGTTCACCAGCCTCCTCTCTGCTGGAGTCCATCTGTCACAGCCTGACCACATCCCCCCAGGAGAGACAGTTAACTACCACCTAGTGCTGGCCTCTACGGGTCTGTGTGTTACCTACCACGTAACTGCATAGCAATACCTACAGCCATAACATTGTAGTTCCGATGGTAACTTGGTATGGAAGAGGTTGTGTTTCTAGTATATCTGAGACCAGACCTGTTTTTTTAATAGCGAACTCCCCCCCCCCTCCCCCCCCTCCCCCCCCGGTCGGACGGCACACCCCACCCTACCACCTTAAATAACAAATGTTCTGAGGGGGAACCCTGTATTGTAACTCTTGTATCTATGGGCCCAGACCTGTGTAGTGGTAGGAGGTCAGAGGTCTCATCACAGGGGCTGACACCAGGAGCTTCTCTAAGGTCACCTGGGATGGTCAGAGAAGAAGAATTATACATACATACACATATATTATATGTGTATATACATATGTATATATGTATGTCATATAATTTATATATATAGTAAATTTGATCTGATCAGTCATTTTCCATTCATTAGCCTCAAAGGAAGCTGAGGTTACCAGGAAGTCTCCTCTGCTCTCTGATAGGGCGTGCAGGGCATACTCTGAGTTAACCCCGCCCCCAGGTACCACACAGGAACACGCCATCATCAGGAAGGCTTTCACTGAAGCAACAGAAATAAGTCACTTTAAGTATGTGTGTATATGTGTGCATACATGTGTGTGTGTGTGTGAGTGTGTGCGTGTGTGTGTACCTCTCTGCTGTGTAGCGACAGTCTCCAAGTCGTCCCAGGGCGTCCAGAGTAGCAGTGCATTGTGAGGGTCCTTCGTTGCTAGTCTTCCTTCAAAAAGAGGAGGAATCTCGGCCTGGAAACACGAGTCCCACGTTGATCCTCCTGTGATGGACATCTCTTTAGCGATGAAGAATTACATATACAATTTGTCACAGCTGGCTAAAGTGTGAAGTAAGGGGTGAGGCGGTGAGGTTTCTCACGGTTTGATCTCTACTGATTGTTCCTTGGGACACGGCGTCACCATGGCAACACTGCTGTCCACACTCTCTGTGAATCATAAACACAAACACTGATGTCACTTCCTGTCACTCAATAAAAATGGTCAAACGCAGCACACTGTACTCACTGTCTGAGTTGCGTAGCAGTACGCCGTGTGCTCTTTGCTGCCCCCTGGTGGAGAGAGAGCAGTACAGCCCTGTCCCGTCCCTCACAGGACACAGCATGGGGGGAGGGGTGTAGAATGCCCCGTCTCCCCCGGAAACCTCTCCGTTACCGGGTGGCAACGCGTAACAGGCTCTGGAAGAGCGAAATCCCCCTGGGGAGAGGGGAGGAGGTGGGGATGGTCATGGTGGGGAGGAGCAGAGGGGAGGGGCGATGGGGGTGCTTCCTGCTCCCCTTCCTAGGAGCCGTCTGCCCCGTCTGCTCTCTGTGCTCCGGCTGGGTAGGAAAGGCAGGCAGGTGAACAGGCATGGACACGGGCATCACCATGGCGATGGCACACAGGCTGTCAGCTGATCCTGGGGCTTCCTCCTCCCTCTGAGTCAGGGGAGACAGGTGGGCGGGGGGGGGGTCCATGGAGATGGGGGGCAGAGAGTGGAAGGGGGGGGTGTAAAAGAGAGGGAAGGTAGATGGGGAGAGAGAGAGGGCAGAGAGAGCAAGAGGAAGTAACGTTAGCCATTCAAAAGGGGAAGTTTATCTTATATTTAGTGCTGCCCGGATGCGATTTTTGTAGGCATGCCTGTGTGCTTGCGTGTGTATGTCAGTGTGGGGCTGTGTTTGGCACGTGTTTGTGTATGTGTGTGTGTGTGTGTGTGTGTGTGTGTATGTGTGTGTGTTGTCTTACCTCTCTCTGGCTGGGGTGTGTTTTGACGGTCTGTCTTTGCTGCCTCCCGTGAGATCTCATGTGCCCGTTCAGGGCAGGGAGACTCTTAAAGTCCCGCTGGCAGACTGAGCACGTGAGCCTCCTGATACACACACACACACACACATGCACATACATACACGCACACACACATGCACACACACCCACCCACACACATAATCAACATTGACATGCAAACACCCATCACACACACAGAAATTCCAATTACAGTAATACCTTGATAAAACACATGTTGTACAATACATTTACACACATACACACACACAAACATGCTATTGATATAACCACACACCTGCTGCTCAGGTTTCCAAGGTGTTCCGAGTATGGAGTCAGTCTTATCTACAAAACCAACAGAGATCATCTTGGGTTTAATAATAGTCAGAAAGCTTCAATAGTGAAATAAGAACTAGGATTAGAATGTATAAGGGTTAGGGTGTGTTGGGGTTAGGATTTGCTAGGGTTAGGGTGTGTTAGGGTTAGAGTCTGGATGTGTTGGGGTTACGGTTGGGTTAGGGTTATTGTCTGACCTGTGTATGAGAAGCAGTGGAGGAGTGGAGGAGGTTGTGGCGGGCTCCTGTCCTCTCTCTTCTCAGAGGTTTGGCCACAGCACCAGCCCCCGGCTCTGCTCCCCAGCCCTGGCCTTGCACCAGGGGAGGAGGGTGGGGGAGAGGGCTGGGGAGGGGCACCGGGCTCTGGGGGAGGAAGAGGTGAGGGTTTGGGCTGGTTTGGTAGTGAGGGCTTGGCTGGCTAGTGTGGTAAGTCTGGGAGTAGCTGTAAGGGTTCGTCTGGGGGGTGGGGCTGGACTGAGAGCCAGGCTGGAGGTATGAGTGTGGTAGAGGACTGTAGGGAGTCAGGGGGAGGCTGTGGTGCCGGTTGTGGTTCCCCAGTCCCGGGCTCTCCTCCTTGGGGCTGGGACAAGGGTTGAGGTCAGGGTAGGGGCTTGTGCCAGGGCTACTGTAGGGGTTGGGGGTATACCTGGGGTCATGGTTGAGGTTGGAGACCCCCTTAATGCACGGTGATGGGAGGAGTTCCATGGAGGTTTGGGTGCCCAGGACCCCTTGCCTGAGGCCTAAGCCCAGTGGGGAGAAGCGCTGCTGGGATGAGAGGTGCTCAATCGGCCCCTGGGACTCCGTCTGGTACATATACGGGCCCTGTGTCTCCTCTGCATGTGTGGGTATGTGTGCGTGTGAATGTGCGAGCGTGTAGGGGCTTTGTACATGGGTGTGTGTGTATGGAAAGTGTGTGTGGGCATGTCGCCACTCTTGCTGCGTGTCGCCCTGCTCGTATCGCTGACTGTAGAGATGCGAGGAGAGAGGGTGAGGCGTGTGTGTGCTCAGTGCTGGGTACGCGTGCGGAGAGTAGTGGGGGTGAGTGGGTGTGTGGCCGGGCTGTGAGCTATGAATGAGGACACGCGTTTGTGTGTGTTCAGGTGTGTGCATGTTCAGGTGGTGTGTGTGTTCCAGCTCCAGAGTGCTGTAGGATCCTGTCTGGGGCTGGAGTTGGTTCTGGAGGGGCATTCTTAGCTGGGTCATCTGCTCACACTGAGGACCACTCTGCTGGTTCGGCTGCAACTCCAGAGATGGGCTCCTGACCATGATCCAGTTGAGCATGATGGTCCAGTCGATGGCTATTGTCCAGTCGATGGTTGTGGTGGAGCTGGTAGTTGTAGTCATTGAAGTTCTGCTCACTGTGTGAGTCTGTTCCCGACTCTGTCTGCTGGTACAGGGTCTCCTGGTCCAGCTCATACTGCTGGTAACCCACCTGGGCATGGCCCTGGGCCTGGGGGGAGAGTAGTTGATTCAGGGTTATGTCAGAAGGGCCCCCCCCTGGAGAGAAGCCTGAATCTGAGCCCTGGGGCTGGGGAGAGAACAGTTGGGGCTGGGGCTGGGGCTGGGGCTGGGGGGAGAAGGTCCTGGGGGACAGGAGCAGTTGTAGGTCCATATCAGAGGGGACTCCTCCAGGAGAGAAGCCCGAGTCCGAGTCCTGAGGCTGGGGGGAGAGGAGTTGGTTATTATAGGGGGAGGGTAGCTGGGGGGAGGTGGGTGACGGCTGGTTTGAGTGGGGGTGGTGGAGAAGGGGGAGGGAGGAGAGAAGCCCCACAGAACTCCTGGTATATTGATGTTCTTCAGACATCTTGTCAGACCAGCCTGCAGTCGCTCTTTCAACTGTTTAACATATACACACTGACACGCACACACACTGACACGCACACACGCACGCCACTGGCTGTCAGACTGTCCGTACGCCCACGATCTCCTCCTCATCCCTAGCTTTGGGGAACATGTGTTTCTGACGTCCCAGGACCAGAGCGCTGTAAAGACTCCTCCTGTGTGTGTGCTGCAGTCAGACAAGTTCTCTTGTTCGTGGGCTTCCTCGCAGTGTCTTGAACATCTTCTGAGCAGTCTGCCCCAGCATCGGCCAATCAACTGACAGGAGAGACAGACCAAGTCAGATCCACGCAGTCATTTAGCTACTGACAAACCACATCGATCACACCTCAAGTGTGAAGGAACATTCAACTTTAATATTCATACATCGTTTTTTTTTCAGTCACCATTACAACTTCCTAGCAAGAACCACACACACACACACACACACACATATACACACACAATGACTGCCCAGCTCTAATACACATTATTACTGGCAACATCCTGTCACGTGATTGTAAGCTGTTGAGACAGTATCTAGAACTTTCCTTTAAAGGAGAGCTTCAAGAACCACAACCACATATCCATCTTCTTACAGTGGACTGGAGCCCTGCCGGTCCTTGTGATAGGAAGATGGTGATACGACTGTGATAAGGAGTTCTTTAGATATGTACAGTTACCTTAGCAGACTTCTGAAAACGATGATGATACAGCTGTGTCTAGCATCAGCCACTCATCCAACACCATCTATTTTCCTCCTTCTACACACAAACACACACAACACAATCTAAGATTCATACATTCACACACACACACAACCGCACAAGCGCATGAATACACAAACATGAAAAAGCACCCTATAACCACAGTGACATGTAGGCCTACTCTAGGCTCCACATAGGCTAAGGCCTTATGGCAGGAACCTGGGTTCGAATCCGGCTTTGACCATTTCCTGCATGTTTCTCCCTGTCCCTCTGTCACTCTTCAATTTATATCCAATTAATACAAAAATGCCCTAAAAACATATTTGAAAACTATCCAATAAAGCATGAAAAATAAAAAATATATACACTGCTCAAGAAATTTAAGGAACACTTTGAAAACATATCAGCTGTCAATGTGAATAACAATTATGGTGGATATCTACTGATATTCCATACCCTGATAAAAAAAACAATTCCTTAAAACATTTTGAGCGGTGTATATAGTTCATATGCAGCTCAGTATCTTCCATACCTTGAGAACAGAGCTTGAGAAAGGGCTGGTGGATCCGATATGTCTGTCTGATGCGCTCTGCTTTAAGGCAACTCAGAGACAATGACTAGGAGAAGGTCGGTCTGATAAACAGTGCTGTGGTTTTCCAGTGTGTCATCATAAGTACCTAACTAGCACAGCCCCTTGTTACTGCACCCCCGGACGTGGTTATACAGACCCACTGAAGTTCAGAGTAGACTCATCTCTCTCTCTCTTGTGCAACCCTCTCTCTCTCACTCAATCTCTCTCTTACTCTTCTGTCAATGTCCCACACTCTCTTAGTCTTTCTTTCTTTCTTTGTTTAATCTTTCTTGTTTTTCTTTCTTTCTCACTATTTTTCTCTTCCCTGCTCTCAATTTATCCACCCCCATCACACCTACACATACACTCATCGCCCTCACACACACATATGCCCTCCACCCCAAACACATAAATACCGCTAACAAAACACCCCTTCCCCACACAAACACACAACAATGACAGATAGATAGATAGATGAACAAATAAAAACGCATAATATAAACGGTGCTGCTGAAGAGATGGCAGTGGTTTGGAAAATGCAGAGTGGATGAAAAGATACCTAGACCAACTAGACAGCTGTGGAACATATTATTCTCATTATACGTTTACATTTACTTTGATACCAACGTAAAATATCAAAACATATAGATTCGAATTTGAATACTGATCTGTGGTCGGATCGTCTTATAATATAACCGGAAAATATGTCAGTACTATAGCCTACATACAGTTTAGTTTATACGCTCATTATTGCTGAAATTACGTATTTGTCTCGATCTTATCTTACCTGGGTTATGGGCAGTGGAGATGCAGCCTATATAGCGAAGGTGCGCGCACTTACAGTAGGATACAGTCTGGTGTTAAAGTGAAGGAAGCACTTTTAATAGAACAGTGGCCTGGTGAAGTGAAGGACGCACTTTTGATAGTACAGTGGTACGCCTTCCAGCCCTACTTTTAACAAGGAAGTCTGATTAACAGACCGGCTCGGCTTCGTATAGACTTTACGTGGAGACTAATTTGGTCACCACGTTTTGCAAAACCTTGACGCATCTATGAGTTTGGTCACATGAATATAAGGCGAATGCACTATATTAAACTGAGTAGGCTGTAGTTTGCCTAATAAAACACTTCTTGGCTAGATGTAATTGGACATTAAAATGTAAAGGAAAAGTTGCCTAAATCATCAGTGACCTCGTCTGAGCAGTGCCAGTACTGCAACATCATCTCGATTAATAATTCGCACTTTAGCGAGGAAATAACTGTTGAGCAGGGGTGTGGCTAAAACAAGTGGCTAAAATGCTTGAAGGCTACTCATCTTTCGCCGCTATCGAGAGCAACAACAGCTTGCAGTACGGAGTTGGGTGGCCTGAGGAGCATACATTTCTCCACTCCTCCATATGGTCTGTTAATGTAACATATTTAATGACTTATGTCCTCAATATAAGATAAGTTCAAATGTATTCAATATGACAGATGACGATATGACATTTGGTTGGTTTCATTGGTTCAGGCAGGAAGAGTAAAACATAAAATGTATTGGCACCTGTATCTGCTCACACCGGATGTCTAGGGGTAACCCTACTGAGATACTATCTCGACATCCGAGGCAGAGAGCACATTCACATCCCTTTTCTGATGGACAAACAGAACACAAGGCTGGAGGCCCTGGTGACCACAATTACATGTAGTTTGATGGATTTGACCAAAATGAATTAACATTTTTGCAGTGCAATGTTAAAACTTCCACTACATTCACCCAATACACATACACAATCACCAGTGAGGCAGAGAAAAAGCACAAAACATCTTGCTTTGCTCTTGGAACAGGGGAAGGTGCAAGACCATTTTAACTGTGGGGGCCAAGCTGGGGCCAATTGTACTGTTAGAGGGCCAGTTACATTCAATTCCTCCTCTCCTCTTTCCTCTCCTTGTTTCTCCTCTCCTCTTTCCTCTCCTTGTTCCTCCTCTTTACTCCTTTCTTCTCCTTATTTCTACTTTCCTCTCTTTGTTCCTCCTCTCCTCTTTCCTCTACTTGTTCCTCCTCTCTCTCCTACTCCTTTCTTCTCCTTATTTCTCCTTTCCTCTCCTTGTTCCTCCTTTCCTCTCCTGTGTTCCTCCTTTCCTCTCCTTGTTCCTCCTCTCTACTCCTTTCCTCTCCTTATTCCTCCTTTCCTCTCCTTGTTCCTCCTCTCCTCTTTCCTCTCCTTGTTCCACTTCTCCGCTTTCCTCTTGTCTTTCGTTCTCCTGTCTTTGCTTCTCCCTCTCCTCTCCTGTCCCCAGAACACGGTTTACAGGCGGAAGTGAATGGAGCAATACCATTGGGTGCATGAGATTTGCTGGTTGGTTGTGGAATGTGCCACTGTGTATTATCTGACAGTTTAGCTTTAAGTTTCTCTGCAACTTCCTCGTTTGTCAGTTTCTGTTTCCTCTTTTGTCACACGATGTGCTCCTTGGCAGCAACATCTCTGGTAGGTCTTGAAACAGACTTTTTAAATACATTGATACGTATTCTAATAGAAAACGTGTAACATGTCTTATTAATTTTCATAATTAAAGTGGGGTTACTTGTAATGCTGTCAGTCTGCTCTGTTAGTTACTGGCTGGCTAAGACTTATAAAGGCTTCTAGTTCATTACGAGCAGTTATTTTCTTAGCGTTTTCGATTCATTTAGTTATGTATGGTAGTCTACACTTTCTCTCTCTTCTCCCTTTATCTTCCTTTATCTCTCTTCGTTTCAGAGAGAGATAAAGTGTTTTTTTGTGGTACTGTATGTTTTATCTCCTTCGATCTTTTACTCTCCCTCTCTCTCTGTTCCTCAACCCTTTATCTCCTTCACCAGGTCTGTATCCAGCACGGTGTGTGTGTCTGAGTGTGTGTGTCTGAGTGTGTGTGATGGTGTGTGTTTGGTAGTAATATTGTCGCCGTGGAGATGTCGGGGGACACCGCCACCCTGTCCTGGAAGAATGTTGAGCCAACCAGCCAACCACAGCTGTTGGACCCCACAAAGACGGTTGCCGGTAACAACACTCCAGCGAAGATAATCAAAGTGTGTTTCACCAGCAACGGCTCCATCCTGGGGAAGAACTTTAAACTGGTCCGGTGTGAGGATGGATGGACCATCAGGGTACTACACCCAACACCACCTACACCATCACCACTACACCGTATTGATAACCTCTCACCTCACCTCCGTCACGTGAATAGTAGTTTTACTCTGGCATCACTGAAACACCCGCTCACACGCACTGAAACACCCCCTCACACGCACTGAAACACCCCCTCACACGCACTGAAACACCCCCTCACACGCACTGAAACACCCCCTCACACGCACTGAAACACCCCCTCACACGCACTGAAACACCCCCTCACACACTGAAACACCCCCTCACACCACTGAAACACCCCCTCACACGCACTGAAACCTCGCCTCACACCCCCTCCCTCCCCAGGCTGTGGTGGGTGCGGTGCTGTCCAGCGGGTGTATCGGAGGGGGGATCCTCCACGCACACTGCTACGGTCTCCTGCTGAAACACCTCAAGTCCGGCGAGGAGCGCTGGCTGCACCCTGACCTCACCGTGTCAGAGCTCGCCCTGCGCTACCAGCAGCAGCACCTGGAGGCTGAGTGGAGGTGACCCCTGACCCCTGACCTGTGACCTCTGACCCAGAAACACTAACCCTTAACACTGACCACTTCACCCTTTGTTTTTGACCATGATTGTGACCCTAGTGTGAGTGTTGCACATAATGATGTGTGTATGTGTGGGAGTTTTGAACATAATGATGTGTGTATGTGTGTGAGTTTTGAACATAATGATGTGTGTATGTGTGTTTGTGTTTGTGTTTAGATATGACCTGAGGATAAGATACATCCCAGCTGAATTTGTGGAGAAGTTTAAAGAGGACAAAACCACCATGACGTTCTTCTACCAACAGGTCAGAGTGTTTAGGTGTGACACCAGGTCAGGTGACACTAAGTTAAAGGGGTTTGCGTGTGTGTGTTCATGTGTGTGGGTCTGTGTGTGTGTGTTCACAGGTGCGTAGTGACTACATGCAGCACCATGCCAGTAAAGTGAGTGATGGCATGGCATTGCAGTTAGGCTGTCTGGAGATTAGGTACAAGCACCACTTTATACACACACACACACACACACACACACACGCACACACAGACACACTCTGAGGGAACTCAGACAGGAGGAGAGCTGCTGTTCTGATGTGAGTCTTTGCCTTCCAGGAGATTCTATAAGGATATGAACCCCAACGGCCTGGAAAAGAAGTCCAATTTTGAACTCCTGGAGTAAGTAAAGGAGACTGGGTTACACAAGGAAGTGTGTGTGTGTACAATATGTAGCCATGTTTGGGTGTTCATTTGCCAATGTTTGTGTGTGTCTGAACACGGTAAAGGATGTGTGTTTATGATATTTATGAATGTAGTCATTGCTATGTATTGTATAGACAGTGTATTCATTTGTTCATGCTAATTTGCTTGCGCTTATTTGTCAATGTTTGTGTGTGTGTGAGTGTGTGTTTATCTCCTTTCAGAAAGGATGTGGGACTGGATCTATTTTTTCCCAGGGAGTTAATAGACAGCATGAAGGTGAAACATCTCTCATCGTGACTCACAATCTCCTTGAATGTGTATGGTGTTATATGGTGTGAAATATTGAGTCATGAAAAAAGAAATCTGTCAAGTATTGATAAAAAGAATGTTGGTGACAATGTCTGACGATTGCTTACGATTACTTAATATAGCTGATTATTAATGTATTGCTGAATATAGCTGATTATTAGTGTATTGCTGAATATAACTGATTATGAGTGTATTGCTGATTATTGAGTGGTGTACTGTGCACTGTGTTGAGCAGCCTAAGCAGCTCCGTAAGCTGGTGCAGCAGACGTTCCTGGGTTACTCCAGCCTGCAGGAGGACCAGTGCATGGCTCGCTTCCTCTCCACACTGGCCACCTGCCACGACTACACACACGAGAGCTTCGCCTGCGAGCTGGTGGTGAGACCACTCACAAGCTGTCAACACACACACACACACACACATCCTCATTGGCAACTCACCACCAAACCCCAGACCAATGTTTCATTTTAGTATGTGTGTGTTTGTGTGTTTTTATGATCGTGTCCACAGCAAGGTTGGAGACTGGCGGTAGACCTGGTCATCGGTTCTGCAGGGGTCTGCCATCGTGCTGACAAAAGCTCTGTGGTGAGAGCCATGTAGAGAACACACAGTCACACACACTGACTCGTATGTAGAGAGCCATGCAGAGAACACACAGTCACACACACTGACTCGTATGTAGAGAGCCATGCAGAGAACACACAGTCACACACACTGACTCGTATGTAGAGAGCCATGTAGAGAACACACAGTCACACACACTGACTCGTATGTAGAGAGCCATGTAGAGAACACACAGTCACACACACACTCTGACTCGTATACACTCACATACACTGTTTGTACAAACATGAAGTTGGCATAAGTGTTATGATGTAATATGACATGTGATATAATGTCAGGAAGGGAATGGATACTGATATCTTCTGTGTGTGTGTGTGTGTGTGTGTGTGTGTGTGTGTGTGTGTGTGTGTGTGTGAGAGTGTGTGTAGCCTGTTTGCTTGGCTAGTTTCTCTCAGATACAAAGTATTAAATGTTCCCAGCAAGAGGACAACAGAGGACTGCTCACAGTCGGTATCAAGGAAGCCAAACAGGTGACCACACACGTATAAACAGTACACACGCACACATACACCGCACACACCTGTCTGGGAATGACCTTCTCCCCATGACCTCTGACCCCTAGCCTCTGCTGGTGAACACGCCCTCTTTGGCCACGACTGAGAACATGGCCGACCTTATAGACGGTTACTGTCGCCTGGTGAACTCCACGGAGACCTCTGTCATCGTCAGAACGCACAAGAAGAGGGAGTCCAACATCGCTCTGCCCGCCATCCCCACAGGGTGTGTGTGTTATACTGCAACAGCTCTCTCTTTCTCTGTCTCTCACTTTCACACTCTTTCACTCTGTCTTTCACACTATCTCACCCACTCTCTGTCTTTCCACTTGTATCTGTTTTCACTTAGCCTGGTTAACAAGTACATTTTCTCACTGTTATGACACCTTTGATACTCCCTTCTGGTGTGAGTATGTTTGTCTGTGTGTATACACACACACAACCATATTACAGTAATACACACACATTGTTTTTGTGCACACAGACAAACATGCACACACTGACCTCATAAACATCAGATATATGATGCGTAAACCGATGTGTGCGTATGTGTTTATGTGTGCGTGTTTGTGTGTGCGTGTGCGGCATTTCCAGCAGGAGCAAGGAGGACTCTAGTGTAAGTGTGCCCAGATGTCGTGTGGGTGAGTGTCATTCTCAGTGTGAACATCACATTCTCAAGTGGTAGTGCCACACAGCAGACTGGCATGATAGGAGCTGATACAGCAGACTGGCATGATAGGAGCTGATACAGCAGACTGGCATGATAGGAGCTGATACAGCAGACTGGCATGATAGGAGCTGATACAGCAGACTGGCATGATAGGAGCTGATACAGCAGACTGGCATGATAGGAGCTGATACAGCAGACTGGCATGATAGGAGCTGATATAGCAGACTGGCATGATAGGAGCTGATACAGCAGACTGGCATGATAGGAGCTGACAGAGTTCTGTGCCTGCAGGTTCTGATATCTACGCTGAGATCCCAGAAGGTAAAGAAGACCGTGGTAAGTGGCACATCTTACCTTCTTCCCCTCCTCTCATCTCTACCCCCGCTCTCCTCTCTCTTCTTCTCTCATCTCCCACTCTCCTCTCTCTTCTTCTCTCCTCTCCACTCTTCTCTCCTCTCCACTCTCCTCGCTCTCTTCTTCTCTCCTCTCCACTCTCCTCTCTCTTCTTCTCTCCTCTCCACTCTCCTCTCTCTTCTTCTCTCCTCTCCACTCTCCTCTCTCTTCTTCTCTTCTCTCCTCTCCACTCTCCTCTCTCTTCTTCTCTCCTCTCCTCTCTCCTATCTTCTCATCTTGAATTTTCTTTTCTTCTTATCATCTCCTCTCTTCCACCTTTCCTTTCCACCTTCAAAACATAATTTCTGGTCTTATCAGGCTGACTAAATCCTTGGTTAGTGTTGGTGTCTGGAATGGGAATGTAACCATCCAGCTCTTATCAGCTAGATATTTAGTTGTGTGTGTTTACTTGTGTGTGATGCACGTGTGTGTGTGTGTGTGTGTCACAGAGAGCAGGTTCCGCCTGTCTAGAGATGACATCATTTTGGGACGCATCCTGGGCGAGGGCTTCTTTGGAGAGGTGCATGATGGGATGTATAAAAGCCCAGTAAGTCATAAACCACCCCGGTGCATTTCAATACTCTACATGACGGGTGCATCTCAATACTGTACATGACGGTTGCATCTCAATACTGTACATGACGGTTGCATCTCAATACTGTACATGACGGTTGCATCTCAATACTTTACATGACGGTTGCATCTCAATACTGTACATGATGGTTGCATCTCAATACTGTGCCTCCCCTGGCTTAAATCTGTCTAAATCGGTCCCCTTTGTGTGTGTGTGTGTGTGTGTGTGTAGACAGGAGAGAGAGTTCGAGTAGCAGTGAAGACGTGTAAGGACTGTAGTGACGAGGTGAAGGAGAAGTTTCTGAGTGAGGCTGGTGAGACGGCTGTTTTCTAAGAGAAGTCGTATTTCCAAGACGTGTGGCTCTCCACCTCTCACTGTCGTCTCCTCTCAACATCTCTCTCCCTCCTCCCCTCCTTTTATCCCCACTCCCTTCCTCCTTCCCCCCCTCTCTCTCTCTCTCTCCCTCCCTTCCTCTCTCTCGCTCTCTCTTTCTCTAACTTTCTGCCTCATTCTCTCTTTCTCTTTTTCTCTGGTTCCCTCTGCCTCTCTCTCTGCTCGCTCCCTCCGTTCATCCCCTCAGTGTTGATGAAGAGTCTGGACCACCCCCACATCGTGCGCCTGGTCGGGGCGATCGAAGAGGACCCTGTGTGGATCGTCATGGAGCTCTATGAACACGGGGAGGTGAGGGGTGAAGGGTCAGATGTTGGAGGTCAGAGGTCAAGCTGGCTATTATGCCAATCTTGCTTGTAGCAATGTTGACAATTACGTTAAGTATATATATGTGTCTGTGTGCGTGTTTGTGCACATTTTGTGTGTGTGCTTCTGTGTGTGTGTGTGTGTGTGTGTGTGCTTCTGTGTGTGTGCTTCTGTGTGTGTGGGTAACAGTTGGGGAACTACTTGGTGGAGAAGCAGCACAGTCTGAGCAGGGTGACTCTGGTTCTCTACAGTCTGCAGATCTGCAAAGCTCTGGCCTACCTGGAGGGCTTGAACATGGTGCACAGGTAGCACACACACACACTAATGCACAGACACACACACAGGGAACCACACAATGCGCACACACACACACATACATACAGACACATCCATGCACACACATTTTCAGTGGTACTTTCTGTATGTAACATTTGTATCTTGCTTTTTACATAAAAGTGTTTGCTAAATTAATAACATATAATGTTATTAAGTGTTTGTCAGGATTGGTCAGGGTGGGTGTTGACCTCTGAAGGGGTCCTGTGATTGGTCAGGGTGGATGTTGAGCTCTGAAGGGTTCCTGTGATTGGTCGACAGAGACATAGCGGTGCGGAACGTTCTGGTGGCCTCTTCTGACTGCGTGAAGTTGGGAGACTTCGGCCTGTCTCGCTACATTGAGGAGCAGGAGGAGTACTATAAAGGTATGCACAGACACACCACACACCACACACCACACACACTACACACACACACACAGCCACACAAACACGTACATACACATTCAGGAACAGTGCTTGTCCACGAACAACAAGCTAAACAGGTTAGTGTGACATGGGGAAGGTTTCAGTTGATCTTGTGGTCATGTCTCAAACTTAGCCACAGTGGGCCTCATTTATCAAGCCGTTTGTTTCCAGGCGTTAATTGCTCACAAAGACCGACTTTTTACAACAGGGCGCACTTGCGTAAAATCGCAGATTGCGTGCCACATGAGCGAGTTGTGCTTTCAATATGTGTTCGTGGGAGGGTCATGGGGAAAGTGGGAGTTCCACCCAAAAAGGTGGGAGGATACGCATGAAGTGCGCCTAATTATATATTCTGCGGTATTTACAAACACTGCCAGTAAGAGCGCGCCTCTATTTTAAAAGCACGTGTAAACCAGCAGCGCATTTTCCTGTGTGTACAAATGTACCTTATTCAATGGCAGCAGTGATCCGAATGAGGCGAAGACATAAGCCAATTTTTTTTTATATATATAAGTTTAAAAATGAGACACATTCTGTTTCCACAGTGATAGGCTAACAAGAGTGTCGGTGTTCTTGTGTGTGTGTCTGCGTGTTCTTCGTCCTTCAGCGTCTGTGAGCCGATTGCCTATCAAGTGGATGGCCCCAGAGTCCATCAACTTCAGACGGTTCACCTCTGCTAGTGATGTCTGGATGTTTGGTGAGCAGGCTGAGGAAAGACTGACTGACTGACTGTATATCTGTGTATGTTATGTATGTGTTTGGTGAGTGTGAGATGGTGGTGTGTGTATGGGTGTGTGATCATGGTGTGTGTATGTGTCTGTGATCATGATGTTGTGTGCGTGTGTGTGTTTAATAATGGTGTATATGTGTTTGATTTTGGTGTGTGTGTGTTGCAGGCGTGTGTGTGTGGGAGGTGCTGTCTGTGGGCCAGCAGCCGTTCTTCTGGCTACAGAATGGGGAGGTGATCAACCAGCTGGAGATAGGGGTGCGTCTGCCCCCACCCCCCCTGTGCCCCCCTGTGCTCTACTCCCTGCTGACGCAGTGCTGGAGCTATGACCCCCACACACGGCCCCGCTTCACACAGGTGGTCTGTGAGCTCAGGTACACACTCATATTCTTACACACACACACACATGCATATTGTACACGCACACTTATGAATAGACACACATATGTCTTAGGTTAGTATAGGTTTATAAGGTTAGTATAGGTTAGGCCTCATGAACATCAGATATGATGTGTGATTGGACGTGTGTGTGTAGTGATATATACAGGATGATGGAAAAGCAGCATGAAGGTGACAGGAGAGAAATCCCCAAGACAGAGCCCCCTCCTAAGGTACTGCTCCAGACACACACACTCACATACACACACACTTATAAACTCACCCACATACACACACACTTATACACTCACATACACACACACACTTATAAACTCACTCACATACACACGCACACTTATACACTC
Organism: Mallotus villosus; assembly: GCA_903064625.1. NCBI lineage: Eukaryota > Metazoa > Chordata > Actinopteri > Osmeriformes > Salangidae > Mallotus > Mallotus villosus. The sequence continues at coordinate 585,970 of CAEFZP010002065.1, forward strand.
ACACACACTTATACACTCACTGACATACACACATACACATATACACTCACACACACTTATACACTCACCCACATACATACACACTCACACACACTCACATACTCTCACACACACACTATGTAATGGATAACAATCCTCTTTCTTCCTCTATTTAGCCATCAAGGCCATCAAACCCATCTGGTTTCCATGGGCACACTCTCTCTTCGGGAATGCGGATAGAGGTATCCCTTTTGACAGTCCTTCAACACACAATTTAAACCAGAACCCTCCACCCCACCACTTCAACCAATCAGAACCATCGACCACACTATTTCAAACAATCAAAACAATTTACCATACCACTTTACCAATCAGAACCGTCCCATGGGAGGCCTCCTGGTCTCACTCCAGTGGATATGTTTAATTAATTAAATGTAACCTCTTGACTTACATGGATATAGTCATCGACTCAGGTCTACATGGGGTCTCCCACACTGTTCACCAGGGGCAGATGAACTAGTGTATGGTTAGTCTGGGCTACATGACCTACATGCTGTATCTCTCTATAGCCTGCTAGTCCTCTGCCTCCCCATCTCTCTGTGTTAGACACTTCCTGTCACAAACACAATGATTTCAGCTGCGGCCTCAGCATATGTGTGTGTGTGTGTGTGTGTGTGTGTTTGTAGAGACACGGGTCTCTGTGTGGGAGATCCGCTGGTTAGGGCCTCATGTGTGTGTGTGTGTGTTTGTAGAGACAGGGGTCCCTGTGTGGAAGCTCCGCTGCGCTCAATAGCCCCTCATGTGGTTGGAACACTGCTAGCTCCCTCCCACGGTCACTACAGCGACAGATGAGTTTTGGGGTAAGCACGTTGACACAAACCATAATAACCAGAGCGCCTTCGACGTGTGCTTAGCGATCAATCTTTCCTAAAGCCTTGCATGCTGCCACATGCGTCATTAGTATAGTTGTTAGTATTACTTACATTTTTGCATGTGTGTGTGTTTGTGTGTGTGTGTGTGTGTGTTTTGGAGGGAGAGGCAGATGAGAGGCAGGCGTGGGAAAGAGAGAGGGTGGAGGACACACTGCGGAGACAGAAGCAGGAAATGCAAAATGACAAGCGGTGGCTGGAACAGGAGGAGAGGCTGCTAGTGAGAACACACACACACACAAAGACACAAACTAACTACAGACACACACATTGATAAACATATAGTAGATTCAACACTTATGTGAAGTTATTTTCCTTTCCTGAAATGTACACATACGTGACAGTTAGTATTGGTATTAATTGAAAGATTTACAGTATTCTGGTTTTTCTGTGCAGGGTCCATCTGTTAAACCAGATTTGGAGGTTCCTATGGTATGACAGTGTGTGTGTGTGTGTGTGTGTGTGTGTGTGTGTGTGTGTGTGTGTGTGTGTGTGTGTGTGTGCACGTGCACACAGTGTTTTAAACTGCTCCGTATGTGACAGGAATAATGTCATTATAACATTAACAGTGCAGTAAAGAGTTAGTTTCTATCCTGTTTATGAATAGATTCATTAGACTTAAATACAATGCAGACAGTTTGCCTGTCCTGTGATAACACCACATCCTCCCCCGTCTGTCTGTCTGTCTGTCTGTCTGTCTGTCTGTCTGTCTGTCTGTCTGTCTGTCTGTCTGTCTGTCTGTCTGTCTGTCTGTCTGTCTGTCTGTCTGTCTGTAGCTGCCAGAGAGGGAGACAGGAGGAGCAGGTGAGTGTCTGGTCAGAAGTTGTTGCTCTGTGTGAAGGCTCCTCTCTGACAGCCCCCTCCTCTCTCTCTCTCTCTCTCTCTCTCTGGTTCTCTCTCTATGGTTCTCTATCTGTCGGTCTCTCTCTGTCAATTCAATTATGTCTGTCACTCTCTCCCTATCTCTCTCTGTTTCTCTCTCATTCTTTCTCCCTCTCTGTCCTTTCCAGGAGCTCCAAAGAAGCCTCATAAGCCAGCAAGCCCACAGGTAACTGACCTGTACTGTGTTAGGTGGGGGAAGGGGGTGACCATGTTGATGTCTGACTGACAGGTTATGGTTGCCCTACTCCAGCAGGCACCCACCGCTGAGCTGGACCGATCAGGTGACCTGGTGTACCGTGGCGTCATGGCGATGGTGAAGGACGTGGTTGAGCTGAAGAACAACGTCAGCACACTCCCCGCCTCAGAGTACCCCAACGCTGTGAAGGTTCATAGCTGTGTGTGTTTGTGTGTGTGGTTGGCCTTTTTCTTATCTTGATTTGGTCTTATGTGTGCTTCTGGTGTTTTATTTCTTCTCTTCTCTTCCTCCCTCTCTTTCTCTCACACTCCCTCTCTGCTAGGCGGTGGGTTTAACTCTTCGTAGTTTGATTTGTAGTGTTGATGAGATCCTGCCATCCCTGCACAGCTCTGTAAGGACCGAGGTAGGTCATCACCACACACTCTGACACTCCTCTGCCTCTCTCTCTTCTCTTTCTCTCCTCTCTTTCTCTCCTCTCTCTCTCCTCTCTCTCTCCTCTCTCTTCTCCTCTCTCCTCTCTCTCTCTCCTCTCTCTCCTCTCATGTCCTTGGCTTCCTAACAGTCCCTCTCTTCCCCTTGGGTCCACATCCCTCCCCTCGCCCATCTGCCTTCCTTGAGAGTACACCTTGAAGAGACTCAAATCAGATTTAAATTGAGGATTAAAATTCATTATGAATGTAATATTGCCTAATGCTCACTTAATTCTATCTCCTCCCGATCTCTCTCTCCCTGTTTTCTCTCTCTGCCTTCCGCTTTCTCTCCCCCCCACACACACATCCCCAGATTGAGGGCACTGAGAGACTGCTGAATAAAGACCTGGGGGAGCTGATCAGTAAGATGCGATTGGCCCAGCAGAACTCTGTGACATCACTGAAGGAGGAGTGCTGCAAGCAGATGCTTTCCGCCGCCCACACGCTGGCGCTGGACTCCAAGAACCTGCTGGACGCCGTGGACCAGGCCCGGGTCAGAGCCAACCTGGCCAGACCCAGGCCAGACTCACCACCGGGGTCAGACTCACCAGGGCCTGACCCACCAGGGCCAGACTTAGCCCAACCAAGTGCCACGTTTCCACGAATGAGAATCTCCCCACAGGATCACTGAAAATCATAAACACCTCAATTTATTTTATGGACCCAAAGATGTAGAACATGTAAAGAATGTGGATGTGACATAAGAAGATGTTTTTTTATAACTGATTTATTTCACGAAAGTGTTTTATGCTTAAGACAAGAGAGAAACAACAGAAGTGCTTCATCAGGTGAATAAACGTGCTGTAGATGTTCTCTGGTTCTTTTTTGGAGGTGACAAGCTTCCTGTTCCACAAACTACTGCAACTCGGGGACTGCTCTTAACTTAGAACGCATACACGCACACACACACACACACACACACACGCACGCACACACACACACACACACACGCACGCACACACACACACACACACACGCACACACACACACACACACACACACACACACACACACACACACACGGAGAGAAATGGTTTCAGAAGAAACACACAGCACAAACAAACCACGTCCCCTTGCAGAAATACACTGTAGTTCCCTACATTCACCAGCAGGAGGGGTACTTTGTACAGATCCACTAGCAGGCAGTTGGACCGTCTTTCAGAGCTTCCCGGGCCTGTCAACAGACGGAACAGGAAATCCGAAGACCTCTGAAAGTATCATCTGATTGGCATATATTTTCATGTAGAGTAATGACCAAGCAGTAGACAGTACAGTAGGATGGCCTTCTTTCCTATCATCTGTAGCTCTGTCTCTCCCTCTCCTCCTCTCCCCTCGTCACGGTCGTCATGTCTTCTCAACTCTCCTACAGTTCCCTGCTCTTCGTCGTGTTTCCCCCTTTCCTCTCTCCTGGTTTGGTCTCCTCCCCCTGTCCTCATGACCCACTTTCCTCTCCTCTTTTCCTCTCCTCTTTGCTCCTGTCCCTCTTCTATCCTTCCCTCTCCTCCCTTCTCTCCATCTCTTCTCCTAAAAATGTCCTCTTCTTTCCTCTTGTCTTCTCCTCTCCTCCACCCATCCTCTTCTGCTCCGTCCTCTCTCCTCTCATGTCCTGTGTTGTCGCCTCCTGGGCTCAGTGACCAGAAGAGCTGTTCAGACGTCATCTGCTACTCAGACGGGCTGATTGTTAGTGACCCCAGGCGCTCAAAAACTTTCAATTTCTCTCTCTCTTTTCTTCCTCTTGCTATTTCATATTCTATTGTATGATTCTCTATCTATATTCAGTACATACAGTATATTCTTTCAGTCTTTCTTTCTCACATGCATAAATATTAATATATGACAATATGATATATATGATAAAGTATGTGCATAGACATTTAAAACCCCTCACGAAAAACATTCTATACAATGTTCCCTTCTGCTCATATGTCCAGGTTAGAGTGGAATGAAGGGTTCTAATGTTCTACGGAGCAGGGGTAGGATTCTAATGTCGGTGGAAGGTGTAATGTTCTAATGTTCTGTAGAGCATCCATCAGGTTCTAGTATTCTCCGGAGCAGTGATTGGGGTTCTAGATCATTCCGGAGAGCCACGGGGGAAGGAAGAGTCCGATGGTTCCTAGCAGACACACGACGATGAACAACCACAGGAAGATCCGATCGATCACCATGGCAACATACTTCCAGTCCTCCTTCACCTACACACACACACACACAGGAGGACAATTAGAACTGCTAAACATGACCAGTGTGGGATATTAACTACAGAATACAAATTGCATTCAGTATTAATGGTTCATAGACTTTATGTAAATCCATATTCTATATCTGCATAAAGTAGAACTCTTCTTCAACTAACTTATCTTTTCAGTTTTCCCGTCCCTCCCTCTCCCTTTTCCCTGTCCGTCCTCTCCCCATCCCAGTGTGACGCAACCGGGGCCTCCACTCACAGAGATATCTGCATCCTCTGCTCTCAAGTGCTCTGCGATGTAGGTCACCCCCTCCAGTGCTCGTAGTACGGCCGGCGACAGGGACAAGGCCATGTCCTGGATTGTACCATGTTCAGGTGAAGGGGTGTCCCAATGCAGGCTTGAGGGTCTCTGGGGGTGCAGCATGGAGCTCAGAGATGACAGGCTGCGGGGGAGGGGGGTGAAGCCAGGCAGGACGGGGGAGGAAGCGTCCGAATCGACGTCCGAATCACCATGGACATCCACATCCGCTTCCCAGTAACCACGTCGTACAACGTCCCTGTAACCGTGGCGACACACATCCTCTCGTCCGCGGAGATCGACGTCGGACTCCCGCGCGAGCCACGTGTGCGTGGTGGAGCGGGAGGCGCCGTGGGAGGGGCCGGCCCTCCCCAGGGGGAGGAGTTTGGCGACCAGGCTCCGCCTCCTCATGTCGGGAGGCGGGCGCTTCATGCACAGCCAGCGCGGCACCAGGGACAGGAAGAGGGTGCGGACCCAGCGGGGCATGGTGTGGGTGGAGGGCGAGCGGTGGTGCACGTTCAGGACAAAGACGGTGATGACGATGCTGAGGGTGACGAAGATCATGGTGAAGAGGAGGTACTCCCCGATGAGGGGGATGACCAGCGAGGTGGACGGGATGATCTCGGTGATGAGGAGGAGGAACACGGTGAGGGAGAGGAGGACGGATATGCAGAGCGTGATCTTCTCCCCGCAATCGGAGGGCAGGTAGAAGACCAGCACGGTGAGGCAGGAGATGAGCAGGCAGGGGATGATGAGGTTGATGGTGTAGAACAAGGGGAGTCTCCGGATCATGAAGAAGTAGGTGATGTCCGGGTAGATCTCGTGGCAGCAGTCGTACTTCTTGGTGTTGTACGTTCCCACGGCGTTAATGATGGCCCACTCGCCACTCTCCCAGTAGTTCTGAGCAGAACAGCCAGAGAACATGTTAGCGAGAATGTGTGTGTGTCGTAAGAACAATAGTATGTCTGTGTGTGTGTGTGTGTGTGTGTGTGTGTGTGTGTGTGTGTCTGTGTGTGTGTGTGTGTGTTGACCTTCAAATCGACCGCATCCTCGGTGGGCTCTAGGTCTATCTTGGCCCTGTCGTAGGTCCAGGAGCCAAACTTCATCTTGCAGTTCTGCTGGTCGAAGGGGAAGAAGGTGACGTCGATGCAGCAGGAGGACTTGTAGATGGCGGGAGGGACCCAGAGGACTCGGCCCGTGTGGAACAGGTGGGCCTTGGTCATGTGAGTCACAGCGAAATCTCCATCAGCACTAAAACAAGTTCAAGTTCCCTGTTTATGAATCTTTTGAAGTACAAACACAGGTACATTGAAGTTTTTTGGTCCTGAATATCTCGACACTTTCCTAGCTGCCTAACCTGAGTCCTATATGGTGGTTTAAACCTGAATTTAAGTAAGTATAGGGACCTTCCCCCGAGGCAAGTAGGGTGAAGTGCTTTGCCCAAGGAAACGTCATTTTGACTCCCACATGAGAGTTAGACTGGGGTTAGATGCAGGGAGATAGACGTGAACTTCCATCAAGGATTCTAGTCAATGTAGGAAGAGATTAGACTGCAAATTTAGGTGAACGGTGTCGTACAAGCCAAAGTAGTG
>CAEFZP010002065.1:595000-686113 GCA_903064625.1 Mallotus villosus
CCGCTCTCTATCACACTTCCCCCCTCTCTCTCCCCCCTTTGTTCCCCTCTCTCTCTCTCTCTCTCTCTCTCTCTCTCTCTCTCTCTCTCTCTCTCTCTCTCTCTCTCTCCCTCTCTCTTTCTCTCAACCTCTGCATCCCCTTTCACTCTTGCGCTCTCATTTCCCACACCACACGCGCTGCGCGCACACACACACACGCACGTACTGCGGTTCAAGGATGATTGAAGTCCATTTAAATGTTCACTTAAAAGCCAGGCGGGACTGCGCACGTGGAAATGTGCCAACAAGAGAAGTTCAAAAGAGATGAGGATTTCATTTGAGGTTTTTCCCTGTACCTACATTTTCATTACTTGGATTTGGGTTACACACAAGCACGTTCTCGTGCTCACACACACGCAGGCAATGTTCATTTAGGCCACACAGTCAGATTAAAGCTGACTGCGAGGGAACGGGAGATAAAGTTTTCTCCCTGATAGAAGCCAGGTTCATTCCTCTAAAGTAGCAAGGAGCAGGCCTTCCATAGAATTCCAAGATGTTTATTTTTAAGGCAGCCACGGGCAGATTTTATCGGTTATTACCGTTCCCTATACTCCACCGAGGTTTGTCAACAACGACATAAACTCTTCCAATTATTATCTACTCAAGGGCAAAGGCAACGTGAATGGTAATACATTACGTTTGAATAATTACAATTTTGCATAAACTGTTGGGAAATATAAGTGTCACACATATATGCGATCCGCTCATGTAACCGCCTGGATTGCCCAGGATTGTGTCAGGCCGCTTGCGTTCGAATCCGGGTTAGGGGGCGTTACCAGGGAGAGCATGAAAGCAGTTACGTTGAAAGTTTTTGCACGACTAGAAGAGAGCATTTGGGGAAGCGACCGATGTCAAAGCAGGTGAAAGGCTGTCCGTGAACTGGTAGTCACAATGGCTGGACGCAAAGTTGTATTGTTTAACCAGTGGGGGGTTGTTTTGACTCCAAGTCCGAATTTGGCTTTCCAGAAATATGAAGATTCCCATAAACTTCCGAGGTTAGTTGCAGAATTAAATTAGCACAAGTAACGAATTATTTGCAACGTTGAAAACCTTGATTACATTACAGCCAACCAACTTATTCAAGCTTTATTTCAGAGGGTTTCTGGGAAAGGTCGCTTCACGCGACGGGAGTGCTATGGTCCGGGCAGAAAACGCGAAGCTGACATTGTCTCAGGTAAGAATGTCTTTTTATACTCTTTAAGAAGACCATGGGTGCCCGTGCATATACCTCTATAAGCTGCCTGACATTAAAGTAGAAGAACTTCAAGTTCTTAACGTTGATCTTCACAGCAGAAAATTCAGTTTGGGACTCCTGTGGGTGCGCGCGTGTTTGTGTGCGTGTGTGTTTGTGCATGCGTGTGCGTGTGCGCAGATGATTCCAGAGTTCGATGCGGAGTGCGTGAAGGAGGCCAAGGAGCAGGGTGTGGCTCTACCAGAAGTTTTCTCAGTGAGAGGGCTGTTTGATGAACTCAGAGAGACACTGACCATCAACACGCCTGTACTGCACACTGCTGATACACTCCGCCTGCATGGTAACACACACACCAGCATGCAAACACACATGTGGCCTCAGTCACACAGACATACACAAGCACACACACACTGCTATGTAACCACAAACTCTCTCACACACACTCAAACACACATAAGCAATAGATTATGGATTTGTTCCAAAACTCACAAAAACATTTTTGTGTCTTCCAGGGGTGTTGACGGGTGTATTAGCCAATCAGTGGGTGGATGATTGTGCATCTGGAAGTAACCTCGCCAGAGCCCTGTCACTGATTGGTGGGCATTTTGATCTGCTGCAGCAGTCCTGTCGTAGTGGCTTCAGGGTACCTGAGCCCTCCATGTTTACCTCCGCTCTGCAAGTTCTAGACGTCCAACCATCACAGGTAATCACACACACACACACACACACTCAGACACACACACACACACACACACACTCTACAGCACACGTTAGGATGACTTAAGTGTGCAATGTGCGTCTGTCAGCAGCACGCATCCCATAATCTCATCATAGAGGATAGATGATAACATTCGATCAAGTTTGCAGTGAATCCAAATGCCCTTTTCTCTCTCCTACTATAGGCAGGTTTGAGTCTCTATGGATCTCCAGGGGATTGTATCCAAGTCCACTAGAAGATAACACACTTGTTTGGCCTGATTCTTTCCTGCCCTAGACTGTGGTTATGAAATTAGCATTCCATTGTGAACAGTTTGTGTGTGTGTGTGTGTGTGTGTGTGTGTGTGCGTGTGGTGTGTGTGTGTGTATGTGTGGTGAGGAAGGGAAAGGCGATCCCTTCCGCTTCTGAAGACGTTTTCAAAATGCAGTGTTCAGCCTATCTGATTGATGTGTGTGTGGGTTGATTACTTGCAGTTTCAGACACTTTCTTTGTCCTTGGTTAGTCAAACTGTCTGTCATCTTTTGATGCTCTGTGGTTGGTTAGTTAACATGCCTGTCTGGGTTTCAGGCCGTGTGGGTGGATGAGGATGAGGAGGGTGTGAAGGCAGCAGAGGGAGTGGGGATGAAGGCTGTCCTGGTGAAGGATCTGGCCGGAGCTCTGAAGCAACTCTCTGACTTCACAGGAGTTCAGGTAGAGCACTACCTCACCTACTGCAGCCCAGTATACCACTACTGCTACAGCGGACATACACTGGTTATGTATTAAAGCAGAGTCGATGTGTGCGTGTGTTTTTCTGTTGTAGGTTTTAACTGAGGATAGCCTCCCAGCAACCTGCCACCCTGAACAGGTCTCTCATGGATACGTAACCATCAAGGTAATATTTTTGACGTTACCTTCCAAATTCAGTGGTTAACTGGATATGTAATCCCCCAACCTCTATCTATATCTCTCTCTCTCTCTTTCTCTCTCTCACTCACACACTTTATTTATCACTTTCTCCCACTCTTTCTTTCTCTTTCTTTCTGTCACACTTTATCTCTCTTTATTTCCTTCTATCTCACACTTTCTCTTCATTTTTCTTTCACTCACACACACACACACACACATACTTCCTGTCTCTCTCTCCAGCCGGGGGTACAGATCCATTATGTGGAGAAGGGAGTGGGTCCTCCAGTCCTGTTGTGTCACGGCTTTCCTGAGAGCTGGTACTCCTGGAGGTACCAGGTATGCATAGAAACACACACATTCACACTCACTCATACACACATGCATGGCTGTATATCTCCCATGTGGTGATGTGTGTATCACCAGCATAGTAATGTGTGTGTGTGTGTGTGTGTGTCAGGTCCCAGCTCTGGCAGATGCAGGGTTCAGGGTGTTGGCTCTGGACATGAAGGGCTACGGAGCATCCTCAGCTCCCGCAGGTTAGACTGACTGAGTGTGTGTGTGTGTGCGTCCCTGTGTGCGCGTCTCTTTGTGCGTGTCTCTGTGTGTTTGCAATGTGTGACCGTTTGTGTGTCCACAACAGTATGCATGTTTGTGACATTGAATGTGGTTATATTTTCTGGAAACATCACATGTCAACTGCTTCCTTCTCAGTTTGGGTTATTTCACTTCTCCAGTGTTGAGCAAAGTCACTGTCTGCTACATGTTGCTACATCTAACCAGCTTCATCTTCCTTATCTGTGTTCCTGTCTACCGTCTCATTTTCATTATTATTGACTTCCTTAAATTGCTTAGATTACTTAGTTAGATGTAATCATTTTGATCAGAAGTTATTATGAGTATTCTGAACATTGGGAGTTTACAGTGTAGAGCACTAGTAAATGCTTCCCCCTTTGATTCTGTTTCTCTGCAGACATAAACGAGTATTCTCAGGAAGAGTTGTGCAAGGTAACCCACACACAGGCACACACACACATACACAAGAAACGTGGCTGTTAGTAGAAGGCCAGGATTCCAGTACAATGCAAACACGTGCTCACACACATCCAGTCAGTCACTCAGACAGAAGCATGATTGGTTAATATGTATGTTGTCGTCTCCCATAGGACCTGGTGGTCTTCCTGGATAAGATGGTGAGTCTTCTTCTCTCGTCTTGGAGAACTACAGAATAGAGCTAATACAGTCCCAGCAGTCAGCAATGAGCTCTCCATCTCATTCTCTCTGCCTCTTTCCTCCTTCTCTCTCTATCTCCTCTCTCTCTCTCCTCCTCTCTCTCATCTCCTCTCTTCTCTCTCTCTCTCTCTCTCTCTCTCTCTCTCTCTCCTCGTCTCTCTATCTCCTCTCTCTCTTTCTCTCTCTCTCTCTCCTCCCCTCTCTCTCTCTCTCTCCTCCCTCTCTCGCTCCTCCCTCTCTCTCTCGTCCCTCTGTTTTTCCCCGTCTGTCCCTGTTTCCAGGGTATTCCCCAGGTGACCCTGGTTGGTCATGATTGGGGCGGGGCTCTGGTCTGGAGCATGGCACAGTGCCACCCTGAGAGAGTCCGGTACATCACGCCACACACACTCACTGTCTCACACCTACACTCTTCATACAAACCCAATATGTGTGCGTGTGAGCTTTTTGTATGTATTCATCTGTGTGTGTGTGTGTGTGTGTGTGTACAGGGCGGTAGCATCTCTGAACACTCCACTGTTTCCTGTGGACCCCTCCAGCCCTCCCATGGAGAGACTGAAGGCTATGCCCATATTTGACTACCAGATCTACTTCCAGACCCCTGTGAGTGTGTGTTGAGGTGGGAAAGATTGTTGCTCTTATCTCCATGTGATTTTGTTTTTGTGCGTGTGTGTCACAGGGAGTCGCAGAGGCAGAGCTGGAGAAAGATTTAGAACGGACATTTAAGATCTTCTTCTTCGGGAGTGGGGATAAGGTAAGTCAAGTACTGTGGTGGAAATCTTTAGTCTCAAGAAACGTGAGACTATTGTCTTTGGACAGCACTCACCAACTCCTTATCCAATGTTAATCACACATAGACTGTCTTGTGCTTTAGTGATTTTCCATTTCACAGTGAAAGCAGAAGCCAGTTCTTTTCCATTTGAACTATGTTGTGTAATGTGCACATGCACACACACACACACACACACACACACCACACACACACACACACACACCCTCCCACCTACAAAACAGTGTGTTTCTCCCTATCCAGACCGGTGGTGGTGGGCTCAGCACTGCTGGGGTTTGTGCCAGAGGTAAGCCAGGAAGTAAACCTAGCATGTTGATTGGATGGCATGGATTCAGGTGTCTACCTATCAACTCCTGCCAGCCTATCTCAGTTGGTTTATGGATAGTAGACAGCTGTGTATTACGTGTGTGTGTGTGTGTGTGTCGTAGGAGGTCTGTTTGTGGGGGTTCCAGAAGAGGTTCCCAGGAGTTCCATCCTCTCTGAGGATGCTCTGCAGTTTTATGTCACCCAGTACAAGAAGAATGGTTTCCGGTATGCACACACACACACACACACACATTGACAGGCTGGTTTTTCAGGGGCATGGAGCTGAATCTGGTGTTGTTCTGCTTTCCCAGCGGTCCGTTGAACTGGTACCGTAACGTGGAGAAGAACTGGGCCTGGATGTGTTCTCGTCCCCGGACCAAGGTACTGTAGATCCAGCAGCTCCCGACCTCCCCACTTCTACCAGGTTGAGAAATACAACACAATGCAGTCAGTATGTGTGGGTAATCACCAACTCAGATGTGTGTGCATCTGTGTTTTAGCTGCTGATGCCGGCTCTGATGGTGACCACAGGGAAAGATCCGGTTCTTCTGCCGGTGTTCTCGAAGGGCATGGAGAACATGGTGAGAACACACACACACACATACACACTTACAAAGTACATGTCAATAATACATAATGATGTTATTTCTTCTTCTGTAAGATTCCCAATTTGACTAGAGGGCACATTGAAGAGTGTGGACACTGGACACAAATGGAGAAGTAAGTGTGTGTGTGTGGGTGTGCTTGTGCAAGTGAGCTTGTATGTTATTACAACTTCCGAAAAGGAAAGTTAGACAATTGCTATTTTCTGTCATTTAACCTTTTATACCTAATCGTTCATCAGGAGTTGAGTACAGAGTTTATTGATTGACAGTGTATTAAAGATACAGTGTTGTAAGTGTTGTATGACTAAAGTGTGTGTGTGTGTGTGTGTGTGTGTGTGTGTGTGTGTGTGTGTCCAGACCAGCTCAGCTGAACAAGATCTTGATCTCCTGGCTTCAGGACACTCTGGGGAAGACTGGCATCACCATGACGCCCAGACTTTGAACAAGAAAGAGAGAGAGAAATGTATTGATGATACACGAGAGGAGGGTATGGTCAAAACAGGGTTGAGAATGTGTTAGGAGAAGACATACTCACAGACTAACACACACTTATCAACACGCTCACACACACGCACACACAGTAACACACAGAAAAATAACATGCACAGACACACACAATACACATACAAACACACACTTGTATTATTTCTCTATCTGTCTTTGAATTGTTATAAACATGGTGTTTTTGTCTTTCAATAAGACCTCCGAGTATTACAACATTGGAGTATTTCATAGATTTTTTAACTGTACTGAGAAAATTGTCACGTTTTCAATTCTAACATAACAGTATAGTTAGTCTGTCACTCACATCTTTTGGAAAAATATTATCTTATAGTATCAACACAATGAACAGAATTAATAACCTTTTAAGAATGTGTTTGCTTCGACTGTCTCCTCTGTTTAATAAAGCTGTCCCATACTGATTACTCTGGTTATCTCTGGACAGGAGACACATGGGGGAAGGTGGGAGGGAGAGAGAGAAAGAGCGAGCAAGCGTAGGAAAGGGATGTGTGGCCTCTGTCTGAGAAGGAGAGAAAGGGAGAGAGGGGCGAGTGGACCAGGAGAGAAGTGAAGGAGGGAAAGAGTGGGTGATGATTTAGACAGGGTCAGAGCAACAGCCACTCTCCTCTCCCACTCATTGTCACCTTCCTCTCCCTTCCCTCTCTCTGTTTCTCTTTCTTGGTGTCTGTCGCCTTCTCTTCCCCTCTCTATTTATCTCCCCCTTTCGGTTTCATCCTCTATGGACCACAGACCCTAACACTGACCCTAACCTCAGCCTAGCAGCCAGACTGCTGATTAGCATATTCATTATGGGGCAATTAATATATTCCTACTGTAGACTCTGTTTATAAAGGTGCAAATCTCCTGTGTGTTGCATTGCTGTAGCTGTGGAGGCCTTAGTCCTTGCTTAAATGGAACTCCCTGACTCTGGGGAGTGTGTTTGTGAGTGACAGAAAACATTTAAATTTGACATTAAACTACTAAACATTAATCTAGTTGTAACAACCTGCAGAGTTGGGATGTCAGAAAACCAGAAGAAAGCAGGGCTCCCCTGTTGGCTCACTGGGTTAGTGAGCATGCTCTTTCAGACATGCTGGGGCAGTACCGCAACAGCCTGGGTTCAAATTTTAAATTGTTTATTTTAACTCAGGGATGCAAACACATGTATGGTTAAAAAAAAGAGAGGTAATTGAAGCCCTCGCCCCGCGGCAAATATCCATATACTTACATTGCCACAAACCCCCTGACATCCCTGGCCCACCCATCTAGGCACATAGAGTAAAATTACATTATGAATATCAAAATACACAGACACTAATTTGTCATATTCAATTTCATTTTTTATTCCGAGACATAAACTATTATTAAACTATCTAGCACTTCTTCTGGTTTTACTCCTTCTTCCTCTTCTCCTGGCCACCTCTAAGGGCACTAAATGGCCTCTCACCACAGGATCAATGGAGGACAATGCCGTAGGTTATTACTTTTGAGAGGTAATTTGTTCTACTTGCCACAAGCTGTGTAAGACTTGATCACCTTCCCAATAAAATCCGTGACAGTAGGTGATTTCTTTAAGACTGCAAGGGAAGCTTGGCTTCCCCTAAAATGTCAAAAAACATTATGGTAACATATTTACATGTTTCCTTGTGTCCCTGATGGCTCAGTGGATAAGCATGTATACCATGAGTGTTAAGGGTCTTGGGTTCAAATCCCATGGAAGGCTGCGTTGGTCTTTCCTTGCAGAAACTGTCTCTTTAATGACCTCACACTTCACCTTCAGGATGTCTTTTCAACGAGTTCATGTTTCCTTGTGTCCCTGATGGCTCAGTGGATAAGCATGTGTACCATGAGCGTTAAGGGTCTTGGGTTCAAACCCCATGGAAGGCAGCGTTGGTCTTTCCTTGCAGAAACTGTCTCTTTAATGACCTCACACTTCACCTTAAGGATGTCTTTTAAACAAGTTCATGTTTCCTTGTGTCCCTGATGGCTCAGTGGATAAGCACGTGTACCATGAGCGTTAAGGGTCTTGGGTTCAAACCCCATGGAAGGCTGCAATGGTCTTTCCTTGCAGAAATGGTCTCTTTAATGACCTCACACTTAATCTCAAGGATGTATTGTCAACGAGTTCATGTTTCCTTTGTGTCTGATGCCTTAGTGGATAAGCATGTGTACCGTGAAGTGTCTTGGGTTCAAATCCCATGGAAAGCTGTGTCGGTCTTTCCTTGCAGAAACTGTCTCTTTAATGACCTCACACTTCACCTTAAGGATGTATTTTCAACGAGTTCATGTTTCCTTGTGTCCCTGATGGCTCAGTGGATAAGCATGTGTACCATGAGTGTTAAGGGTCTTGGGTTCAAACCCCATGGAAGGCTGCAATGGTCTTTCTTTGCAGAAAAGGCCTTTTTAATGACCTCACGTTCTTCGTGTTACCTCGTGTTACCTCGCGTTACCGCGCGTTACCTCGCGTTACCTCGCGTTACCTCGTGTTACCTTTTAAAAAAAATATAAAAAATTAATGATAAAATCCGTTACCGCGCGTTACCGCGCGTTAGCTCGCGTTACCGCGCGTTACCTCGTGTTACCTTTAAAAAAAAACTTTAAAAAAACGGATAAAATCTGATTGGCTCGTTGACCAGCCCACGACACCCTTGCGGGCAACCTTAGAGCAAGCTCAGTCGAAGGATTTCTCTGGGTTCAAGTGGATTTGATCCCATGCCGTTGGGATTTGCTTGTCTGCATGCTTATCCATTAGGCCACTGGGGCCCCATATCCCTGGCATGTGAAGGTAGTATTTATCTTTTAAAAAGTGCTCTGCTTAAAGAGACACTAAGATGTTTTGCATGCCAGAAAGTAAGCATGGGGCACACTGCCTCCAGCCAGATTTGAATCGGAGGGGTCAGGCCTCAAGATCCCATGCATATCCACTCGGCCACCAGGGCCTTGCTGAATTTCCCTCTGAATCTAATTATGTCTTTATGAATTCCACTTGAAGACATAAGTTCAATGTTCAATTGAAAGCTTTCATCTAAAAGCACCTTGGGGGATGTGATCCCCCAACCTCCTGATCTGAAGTCATACTCTCTAACCCTTTAGCCAACCTTACAACTACAAAAGTTGCATGTGGAAAGTCACACTTTGTCATAAGCACTCACTCATGTCGAAACTAAATAGGCCTTAATGGGAATCTTATGGATCCAGAACATAGAACATGTTGATTTCATTTGCAGCAACTCATCATGATTTTCTTAACAGTCTTTGCTCTGTCTAGAACAAATCTGGGAGAGAGAAGGCTGATCTTTGGCATGCAATAACTTGTGTGGGACTTCACCTTCACAGTTTTATGAATATTGTCTCTCTCCTCTCCGCCAAACGCTTGTTAATCTCAGGAAGATTCTCTTTAGTTACGTTTGTTTAAAAACAGAGTGCGAATTATACAATGATAATCGGGAGGGTAAACTTCTTCTCCAGGGCGTAAAGTAATATTTACGATTACAGGTAAGAACGATATATAAATGGAGGATTATAAAAATGGGACCCTAATATTAAATCTCAGCTTGCCTGAGTGGAATTCAAACACTTCTTCTGATTCTATTATGGATTTAATCTTCCTCTTCACATATTCATATTCCAACACAATAGAAGAAGAGACTTTAATAAGAAAATGCTTTTTGTCAATTACATTTCTTTATTGTGCTTCATATTTTCAATTCCCAGAAGACACAAACAACAAAATAATCATTTATGTCAACGCTTGTTCTTTATATTTTTATGAGAAAATAATAATAAAACAGTTTACTGACAGCTGATTTACTTCTAAAATAAAACTTTATCGCAAGTAGAGACATTATGTTGGTTCATTGGCCTGACTACACATCATACACTGTATGTACATGTGACTACAAGGTTCCAAATTTGAACAAAAGGCTAAGAGGGATGGCTCAATTAAATCAGTAGCCAAAAAAAGAATGCAATGAAAGTGTGTGTGTGTTCAGAGCAGTAATGTTTAAGGGAAAGCTGGGTGGATTGACTAAGGAGTTTAATTGTCAGTATGAAGCTTTATCACTCTGCTCATAAGGGTCAGAACTGTCTCTGCACATCTCTACCAAGCGACAAAGAGAGAGAGACACACAGAGAGAGAGAGGAACAAAAAGAAAAAGAGAGGAAGACGATTGGGTTGGAATGACACAGAGAGAAAGAGAGAGAGAGAGAGAGAGAGAGAGAGAGAGAGAGAGAGAGAGAGAGACACACAGAGAGACACAAAGAGAGAGTGAGAGACAGAAAAAGAGGGAAGCTGGGAGGGAGGGACAGAGGCAGAGAGGAAAAGATGATTGCCCCTAGTGGAAGCTGTGTATAAGTAAAGTGTAAACTGCACAGTTTAGCAATCACATTCCAACTGTCTTTTATTCACTGCTCACGTTTCACCATGAATCTATTTAGATGTAACCGGTGAATTGAAATATATTCTGACCTTCATTGTAGCTTAAATATCAGCAGAGAGTTTCTGCTGCCACCTGCTGGCTATAAGATAGTACTGCAGAATTGGGAGTCAAAGATGTTACAGTTTATTCTTCCTAAACAGGTCCTTCCATGCTGGCATGATGTGTTTGTAGACGGGTTCAATCTAAAAACGATGACAATACATCAGTGCATTTACTGTAGACACACTGGAACACCATCTGTCAAGGTGTTTACATTAACACTGACATGTGTAGTGAACCCACACCCACACACATTTCTACTAACATGTCTGATTCTGCCCGGCGTACACCTATTATCCGTGTATGGTATTTATCATACAGAAGTGCCCGTTCCACACTCACCTGTTCAGACTTCTTGACTCCGTATCTCAGGAGCGTGGCCTGGTGCTCGCTGTTGTGAAACAGGATGTCGAAGGTGATCTCTTTGCCCAGTAGCTCGTCGATGGCAGGCTTCACCACGGTGTGGTAGTCCCTGGCAGGCAAGGCCCCGTCCAGCATATTGTTCACCTGGGAAACAAGCACAACACCAGGCTCACTGGGGCTCGGGGAGAGGGGCCTGTATGGGGTGGTTAGCGTTAGCTAGCCACGCTGTGTTAGCAAGGAGCGGCAGATCGCTTGTGTGTCAGTATGTGTTGGTTTACCTTGTATTTGCATCCCACCACCTCCAAAGGGTCCAGTTTGACCTCTGACCTCATGGCTCGTCCAAACATCAGGATCTTTGTATCAGAGTCTACAAACACACACACAAAGTCGGACCTTGACAATTAGACACTAGTAAAACCAAAATGACAGCAGTTAACTGGAGAGTATATTTGATGTAATTGTGTAAATGGACACACACACGCTCCTGGTTGACTCTCAGCCTCTCTCTCTCTCACACACACACACACTCACCTCTGCACGTGAGATGAGCCACGTAGGGAACACTATCTCTTTCTCCATAATAAATTCCAAAGTGGGAGAAGTACTTATTCCTGGGGTACTCCACAATGTCCCCAGGGAAAATCTTAGGATGGACGTTCTTCTAACACCACAGATAAAACATCAAATTAACTTCCATGGTTCCTGTCAGGTCCTGGTGGACTCAGTCATCTCTGCTTTCTCTCTGTAGTATCTGCATGCTTATTATCACGAGTGTATGTTAAAGTACCGAAATAAAATGTCTCATCCTACAATATTATCAATAATCCTAAATAACATCTTACCTGTCCCATGACTGCCTGATTGGACAGCTCCTCTTTCACATCTGATCACGCTCCCGTCCACACACACACACATCACTAGTGTGATGAGCTGAGGTCTATAAAGTGGATCATCAAACACACACATTTTCAGGCTATTTTACATATTGAGTTTAGTGATGCTAGGCAATGTAACTATAGCAATATTAACGGCTGACTAACCAGCCCCACCTCTCTGTTCCTGCTAGGAAACACCTGGCTATCACACCCTCTGACACACACACACACACACACACATTTCAATTAAAGGTCTTTATTTAAAAGACATAAAAGGCACCATGTTCAGAACACAGAAGTCATAAACCCAGCAGAGGTCCTTCAATAAGGGCTTCACTCAGGATCCTTCCACATCTTCATCATGACTACAGTAGGGTACAAAAGACTGAGACCACCAGTCACATACTTCCATTTTTTTTTCATAAAAAATGCTAACACCAACATGTAAGAAAAAATTATAATAAAGAAATCTGAATATCTTTATATTTGGTACATGTCTTCCTTTTGCCCAAGTGGCAGCGTGCATGGACTCCATAAGTTTGTGCAAAACCTGATGACCCATGTTATCCTAGCATGATTTGACAATGTCCCAAAGAGCTGTTCAATGTGGTCTCAGACCCTGCGGCCCCCGCTGTACCTGACAGACCCAACCTGAACACAGACCCCCTGAACACAGACCCACCTGAACACAGACCCAACCTGAACACAGCCCCTCTCCATAACCTGCCTTCTGGATACATTCACTATCGCACAATTAAACCTGAGAGAGAGATAGAGGCCGCTCCTGTTCTACCACCAAGCAGGACCAGGGAGCTAGACTGGAGGACTGAGGAGCAGAGAGGAAGTCATGTGCAGCCTTAGATGGTCATGTCCCACTTTCCTCTTTGTGGGTTAGGGTTTGAATCACAGAGGGAGAAGTGGTTGATCCTGCATGTTTGATTTCAGCCATGTTTGTTTGTACGCCAACAGACAAGGCTCACGACACTGTCAGTGCGAGGGCCTTTTAGATCAGGAACATTCTAGAACACTCAACAACATCTGTCCGTACATTCTAGAACACTCTCAACAACATCTGTCCGTACATTCTAGAACACTCTCAACAACATCTGTCCGTGGATTTCTGTGGTCCCCTACTTATCTCTGAGAAAACATTGATCAAATCATCGACACACACAATTACAAAATATATATCATTTTCAGCATCTGTTGAAAAAATAAATGCTTTATAAATTCAACAATAAGATTATTTGTTAGTAAGCTAAGTGGTACATATCCTGACACACATAATTCAAACTGTGAAATCTCAAGCAACATCATTTCAAAACATTGAATTCATCGAAAACATCTTGACAGTATTTGAGGAGAAAAAAACAGACCTCTCTCTCTCTCACACACACACACACACACACACAGCTTTTCTAATGCCATTGGTACAGTGCAGCACCTAGCCTCCAGCTCACACACCTCTGGAGGCACCTGAGTTCAGCTCTACCTGCTACTGCGTCGAGTAGGCAGGGGTCACCAGTGTAACTACACACACACACACACACACGCACACACACACACACACACACACACACTCTCT
This sequence comes from Mallotus villosus, assembly GCA_903064625.1. Lineage (NCBI taxonomy): Eukaryota > Metazoa > Chordata > Actinopteri > Osmeriformes > Salangidae > Mallotus > Mallotus villosus. The sequence continues at coordinate 608,568 of CAEFZP010002065.1, forward strand.
CCCTCCCCCGTCTACATGTCCCCCTCCCCCTGACTGTGTCCGTCCACCTGGGTGTCCGTCACCCAGCTCTGCCCGTCGTGCTTGTCCCAGCTGTCCGTGTTGTGGCCGTGCTTCCTCTGGTGCCGCTTGTAGTTGTCCCAGTGGCCCGTGGTGTAGCTGCACTCGGCGCATGAGTACGGCTTCTCCCCCGTGTGGCGCAGCATGTGGCGCTTCAGGTTCACGCTCTGGTTGCACGAGTAGCCGCACACGCCGCAGTGGAAGGGCTTGGCGCCCGAGTGGATGCGCTCGTGCCGCCGCAGGTTGGCCAGGTTGCCGCAGGCGTAGTTGCAGGACGGGCACTGGTACGGCTTCTCGCCCGTGTGCACGCGCAGGTGGCGCTTCAGGTTGTCCAGGTGGGCGGAGGCGAAGGGGCAGTGAGGGCAGCTGTGGGGCTTCTCCCCGCTGTGGGTGTGCGCGTGGCGGGCCAGGTGGTTGGGGTAGTGGGAGAGGAAGGGGCAGGAGGGGCAGCGGTAGATCTTGGTGGTCCCGCGCCGGTGCCTGGGGCTGGGGTCGGGGCTGCAGGAGGCTGGCTCTTTGGAGAGGAGCTCCATGGAGCAGCTGCGGCACACCTCGGCCTCCCCTTCGCCCTCGCCCTCTCCTTCCAGGGCCAGGCCGCAGGCCCGGCAGCACAGGGGGAAGAGGAGGTCCGGGAGAGGGGCTGAGGGGGAGCCGATCCCCCCCAGAGTCTGGAGGAAGCTGGCCCCCTCGCTCACACGTAGAGTCAGTCTGAAACTACCGCTTCTGAGAGACAGGAAGTGGCCCACACATGATCAGCCATATAAACAGTTAGTCATTCTAGGAACCTCACATAGACACACACATGCACACACAGAGTGAAGTGGACCCGTCCCCATGAACATACTTTGCGTCAATAAGCCCTCAACCATACGCAAGTCTATCTTACTTCCTCTTTTCAGAAGTTTGGGAAGTTTTTTTTCTTAGTACTTCCTTTTTTTCTGTACAAAAGGTTGCAAAATTAAGATAAACAAGGAACTATTACTTAATGGCAAAAATTACTCATTGTGTACATGTGCGAGAAATGTTGATTGTCCCATGTTGTTTGTGACTAAGTATGTTATGTGAGGTTTTACTTCTCGAGGCATGATTGTATGATTCTTCCCTCTGCTGCCTCTGTGCTTGCTAGCAGTGTGTGTGTGTGTGTGTGTGTGTGTGTGTGTGTGTGCACACGTAGCCTACCTTCATCCCTCTCCCCGCGGCTGTTTTTCCGCCTGCCTCGTCTCTTCTCCTTCTCTCTGCGCTGCGGCCTCTCCTGCGTGTGCATGCGCTGGTGCCTCCGCAGGTTTCCTAGGGAACTGCAGGCGTAGCTGCAGAGGTGGCAGCAGTAGGGCTTCTCTCCGGTGTGCGTGCGGGCGTGCCTCTGCAGGTTCACCCTCTGGGCCGAGGCGTACGGACACACGGGGCAGCGGTACGGCTTCTCGCCGTCGTGCGTCCTCATGTGCCGCTTCAGGTGGTTGGAGTAGCGCGACGTGAAGCTGCACAGGGCGCACGAGTACAGCTTAGAGGCCCCGCCCACTCCTCCATCTTTTCCCCTCCTCCTCCGCCTCCTGGCCGTCCTTCCGCCCGATTGGCCGGCCGAGTTGGACTCCTCTTCCTCCTCCTCCTCCTGGGAGTTTTCCCGGGCAGTGTGAGATTCGGATTGGACGCCCTCCTCGCACGCCAGGCAGTAGAGTCCTGACCCCAGGTCCAGCGCTGTCCCGAGCTCTAGGCTGGAACCCAGGGGCGTGTCTCCCAGCAGTTGGCCACACCCCCTGCAGGAGAGGAACGCTGGGAAAGAGGAGTCATCCGGTGATGGGTCGTCCTCAACGCTCAGAGAAAAGACAGCCATCCCTGAGCAGACAGAAAGACAGACAGCAGTGAATACCTCAGTGTGTGTGTGTGTGTGTACATGTGTGTGTGTGTGTGTGTGTTAGTATGTTCATCCATGGGTGTGTGTGTGTTTTGCTCACTGACCTGAGTCTCTGTCCAGTCCCATGATCTCAGAGTCTCCGAACTCCAGCTCTCCACTGAGGAGGAAGTCGCTCTCCAGGACCAGGCAGCTGGGATCACAGACCACAGCCCCATCCTCACACTCCACTGCAGAGACAGAGACACACACTGCTTATTAGAGGCTTACACACACACACACACACACACAGGATGGTGGAGGGATGACGAGGAGAGAACGGAAAAGGAAGAGCTGGAAGAGAGGTGGAGATTAAAGAAAGGATGTAGCAGAGAGTAAATAGGGGATGAGAGGAAATGAATGACGTTGAGGTGGGGGGGGGTGTATGAATGGGCGAAAGGAGAAAAGGTGTGAGTAAAGGGGGAGGGGTGGAGGGAAGGTGGAAGGGAGGTGAGGTCAGGCAGGAGGGTCAGCTCTGGCCCTGATCAGAGGAAGTGGATGCAGGAAGCAGAGAGGATAAAGAAAGGAAGTGGGTGTCAAACTGAGACGGAGCTCTCAGGATGAGATAACGCCAGCATGCACACACACAGAGAGAGAGGAAGAGTAGAAGAGGATGATATGGCACGTACACACACAGACGCGTGCGTGACAGGAGAAAATTGCACAGTTGAAGACAATGGCTTGAAACAGACACACACACAAAAAATGAAATAAACGGAAACCTTAGCTATGACATAAAGCCCAGCCAGAAAGCTTAAGGGCTGGATATTTAGGATCATATTCTATATGACTGACACAATAGTAAGACTTGTCAAAATAGTTACACATCTCAAAATAGTTATGTCAACACAAACCCGGCAGCAATGAAGTTGAAGTTACGAATCACGGCTTCACTGACTCGGACATGTAGCTCGAGGTGGCGCGCACATTTGACAAGATCGGTTACAAGTTCCAATACGCTTTCAACTAGATATAGACCTATATCAAAGTTCACTACTTACATTTCACCGGCTGTGGATTGGACTGTTTTCTTCTTGGCATCCTTCCGTCTTTCTTTTGTCTGCCTCGTACTCGGTCACTCGGCACGCTTTGGGCGACTCCGTTGTCAACTCATTCCCCCGACACTGTCATCTTCCTCTTCCTCTACAGCGGATAACAAGGCGATCAGTTGTGTGTCATCGCATCATGTCATTGTTTAGCCAGACTGGTTAGCTTGAAGGCTAACGTGCTACCTTCTTTAGTCAGTTAACTAGGCTAGCTCTACTTACTTAGAACTAAATACACACATCGTGGTACTTAGCTAGATGACAACTGTAGTCAATCGTTTAAACGAATTAATTGACGAGTGTTTGGGTAGCTACATAACGTTGGCTATGGACAATGGGCTTGTCAACAGTTATCTTTCCGTTCTTCATGGCATTAGCTAATGGCGTTCCTACAACTGCTTAACAACAGTTAGCACTAGCTAGCTAGCTAACATTAGCTAGGTGGATATAGACAGAGCTAACCTGCTAACGTTAGTAAGGAATCATCTGGGAAATTACTAACCAGCAAACGTTAACCATAGAGCTAACGTTAATGTGTCAAAACACATCTTAATCTACAGTACTGCGTAGCCAAATATATACTCACCAACTCGCGAAATATAAATATCTATATCTGGCGAATATAAGTGACTTTCAAGAGTCCCTCTTTTGTGTACACACGCACACCGCTGGCGGCTGGTGGTTTCCTGGAGTGACGTCTTTGTGCTCTCTCGATCTTGGGTGTTGTAGTTTACAAACCACAAGCTTTTCAGACAGTAATTCAAGCCCTATCAAACTTCTCCTTTGATAACATTTGTACTAAACGAGTGAATTATGAAAAAAAAACACGAAGACACAAACAGAGAACAGCTTTTAGCCGTGTATTTCACACTTTGCAAAATTCTAAAAACTATACCTATTTTAGATTTAACTATTCAAAATATTTATATTTCTGACCAGCTAGCAATCTGAGTTAGTCATGAATTAGTGGTGTGTAAAACGACATGAGTGAAATTGAATTGACATTATTACAAGATACTGTATCATGCTCGCTGGTTTGCAAGCAACAAAGGAGCTGCTTTGGATGATGACACACATACAGTCAGTCACTGACTTATTGCCTCCCACAATCTTTCAGACATTCATTCACATACAGTTCCACGTGACTTTGATGTTGTATACTTCTCTAACGATATGTTAAATTGATTTTATACATGTAGGTATTATTACTAAGGAAAAACAGCAAGAAAAGCACAGAGAGAAACCGGGTTCATTTTCCTGTTGTCCTGACATGAACAGTTGGACCTCCTAGTCTCTAGGGGCAGTAGAGAGTCTCATTAAGTCTCACATCATACACAGTGTCTCAGCTGAGTAAACGTCTGCAACCAAAGTCCAGACAAACAGATCTCCTAGTCTCTCATATACGTCACTTTCTCCAGGTGAGGGTGTGGTTTGTGGTTGCCATGTCTACACGCCTGGTAGCTCCAACCGCCCACTCTGTATGGTTGTTAGGATGACGCAACACCTGCAGTCTCCATCACACTCTGACGATGCTGATGGAACAGGAGGTTCTGTGTAACTGAAAGAAAAACAAGAAGGGGGGAGGGTCAGGTCAAATGGCATATTGGTATGTAGTCTGGCTGGTAAAACGGTGTGTGTGTTTGTATATTCATGTGTGTCTGTATGTGTGCCTGCCTGCATGTGTGAATGTGCATGAGTGTGTGTGTATTCACACGCGTGTGCTGATTTGGGGATTTTTCGGCACCTTGCCACTCTGTACCCCTCCGTTGTGGTAAAGTGGCGTGCTCTGAGAAGAGGCCACCCCCTCGTTGTAGTAGGATGGCGCGGTCTGGGGGGGGCGGTCGTTTGGTTTTGTCCTTACTGCTGCTCGAGTCATTGTCTTTGATGATGTCATACTGCCGGCAGAACAGCACTATCACCGCTGGAAAATAAAACAAAGTTAGTCCGGAAGTTGGACTGCACACACACACACACACACACACACATACACACACACACACACACATACACACACACACACACACACATATACCTGCCCACAACAGCAAGACAGTGGTAATGATGAGAAGCTCTCCAGTCTGTAGGTGATGGGTCAGGTCCAGACCTTCCATGGTGGGGTCATCTGGGGGTCAGAGGAGGCAGCACTGAGTGTATGTTTAGAGCGTTACTAATTGATTGATCCCTGAAGGAAAATTACACTGTTACAGGAGCAGGGACAATTAACAAAACAGAGAGATTGTCCCCTGAATGATTAATACAATTACAATACACCCTAACCTTAAATTGAACCATATTTCAGTAGTGTGTATGTGTGTGTATGTGTGTGTATGTGTGTGTATGTGTGTGTACCGTGGTCCAGGACTCCTGCCGGGTAGTGATCCGTCTTCTCCAGGGTTCTGAAGTGGACAGTTTGGCTGGGCTGGCTGTCTCCCTGCAAACCAACTAACTGGAGCTGTAGGATAAGGTCACAGGTCACAACATGACCCTACCCTTCTTCAGCAGGGCAGAACATGACCCTAACCACACACAGCACAGATCCGTGTCCTGACCTATGCCAGCTCCTCTACACCTGTTCTCTGTGTGTGAGCACTTACCTGGACACTGTAGTGCATGTCTTCATCCAGATCCCACAACACACACGATCGACTGGTTGTGTTCACCTCTCGTATGGTGCGCTGCATCAGCCCATCCTGCCTCTGCACACACACAAACACACACACACGTTTCTCAAAACGTCCACTTCAACACACATCTGACGGTTAATTTCTTTCAGTGCACGTACATCAACCACGCACACACACAGATGTCGCCTGACATCATGCCTGCACACACACATTTCATCAACACAAGTCCTCAATCACTGCTCACACACACACACCTGCTGCAAAATGGTATAGCCAATCACGTCGTCCCCCTGTGGCACACTCCAGGTGATGGTGGCAGACTTGGCTCTCAGTTGGCTCACAGACACGTTGACAGGGGCTGCTGGCACCGCTGGAATCACAATCATTCATTACATGGAGTCAATGTGGAAGACTTTACACAGTTGTCATTGTACATCATATAAATATAATTATGTATATTATATGTATGTATATAGCTATATTAAGTAAGTTAAGGAAGATAAGTCAATGTTAATATGAAACTGTAATTGTAGTATTGAGGTACTAACTACATACATTTACAACAGATACGTTTTTCACACTGTGAAACAAGTCTCAGAGTATACAGAGACTTCCTTTGGTTAAGAAATGCTACGGCTCCTCTCTGTCCTGTTCTCTGGGTTGACATTCACACACTCTGAAGGTGAGAGGGACACATACACACTCTTGAGTACACATACACATTCATACTGTATGTACACACACACCACACACACACACACACACACACACACACACACACACACACACAGACTCATTTGCATTCTCCCCAAGCTCAAGATGTGGAGAAAAATATCAAGTGTATTGTACAATATTGAAGCAGACTGATTGGATGTCTTTGTGGTTTATCTTGGCATCAGAGGGGGGCCCCAACACACACACACACACACAAACCTACCTGCACATTTTAACACACACACACATGCACCCACGCAGACATACACACTCACCCATGTACATCTCCCCACACATATTCACACTCACCCACTTTGTTGCATACACAGACATACACGCACACACAGAAACAAACACTGATTCCAGGGGTAATAAGAGATCGTTTGCGTCTGGCAGTACCTAAGAAGATGTGTTCAAATCATCAATAACACTATCTGTCACTAATTAATCAATCTGACCCTCTTTTCCCCTTTGAGTGGGCGTGTGTATGAGACAGCAAGGGATAAAGATAGAAACACTGATAGATCGAGATGAAGTGGGAGAGAGAAATACAGAGACAGTGATGGAGAGCGAGGGAGAGAGAGAGAGAGATAGAGAGAGAGAGAGAGAGAGAGAGAGAGAGAGAGAGAGAGAGAGAGATAGAGAGAGAGAGAGAGATAGAGAGAAGAGATGATAGATAGATAGATAGATAGATTGAGGAGGAGGGGCTGTTTAAATGTTGGTGTGTAATGTATGGCAAGTCATGCTCCAAATGCTGTGTCTCTGTCAATGTCAGTATCAGCATAATGTAATGGGCAGCAATATCACACAGAGCACAACCCTCTCATCCTAATGGACTGGCCATAATAGACTTCTGCCCACCCAATACATTTAGATTACATAAACTGATTGCAAAAACAGATAGGGAAGAGTGAGAGGGGGTAAGAGTGAAAGAAAGGAGTGGGAAAGAGAAGAGAGAGCAGGGGAGAGGGGGAGAGAGTGACAGAGAGAGGGGCGGGGTGAGAATGATAGAGAGAAGAGCGAGGGAGAATGAGAGAGAGAGTGAGAGAGCAGAGAGTCAGAGAGATAGAGAGAGATATGATCGATATGAGAGCGATCTATCGAGTCGATAGCTCGCTATACTCGTAGCGATAGCTCTATCGCAGCGATATCTATATCTGATCATCGCATTCACCCTGCCTGCCTCCTAGAGATATAGAGCAATTACTGAGTGCAAAAAATAGAATCTACCCCTAGAGAGTGGGTAGAAACGAGAAAGAAACTAAGTTTCAGAATCAGTTTTGAATCCTAGTGCCGACTGAAAACAAAATAGACTGATATACCCGAGCACAGAACACACACACACACACGCACACACGCACACACACACACACACACGCACAGCTCTGTACAGTGCTGCAGAGACTAATATTGGCTCCATTCATAACAACACTTCATAACACTGATGTAACGAGATGAATCAAGTAAAGTAAACAACAACAATAACACTAACAAGCTGCTGTTTTTTCAATGGTGCTTGTGATGCCTCAGCCTGTCAGGGTAATGTATGGCCAGCTCAGGCTAGCTGAGCTAAGAATCAGCTCAATCATAGCCATGGTAACAGACAGAGACAGAGTCATCTTGTTAATGCTCTCCACCACTCTCTTTGAATAAGTGTGTTTGTGTGTGTGCTCGTATACTTAATTTATGAGTAGTGCTTGCGCACAAATATACGCACACATTTTGTACATATTGAATTACCTTCCAGGAATCAGAGGCATGTTTTTTCTTTTTTTTAATACTGATTTGGCACCAGAGGACAGGGCTATAGACCACGATATAAAGCCACTGGCATAATTATGCCAATTGGGAGGTTCAGCATATTCTTATAGGTGGATCTTTAAAATCGCACATGCATGTAGGACTTTAGACAAACAGGACGAGACAGAGAGACAGACAGACAGACATAAATGGATAAGGAGACAAAATAGGAAAATTAGATATAGGAAGATGTGGAGAGATGGAAAGAGACAGAAGGAGAGAGAAAAGAAAGAGAGATAAAGAGAGACATACTTGCCACCACCATCTGTGGTCCATGCCAGCCGGAGAGAGACAGGAAGACAAGAGCGAAATTCAGAGGTGTTGCGACAGATGACATGTCTCTTGATGCTTCTCTGATTTTCTCACGGATGAAACGACCCCTCTCGCTTACCCTATTTTTCTCCCTCTCGCCCTCTCTCTTTCTTCCTCTTTCTTTATCTCTTCCACTCTCTCTCTTTTTATCTTTCGCTCGATTTCGGTCTCTCTCTACGTCTTTCTCGCTAGGGCAAAAGTGCCTTGATGTCTTCACCGTCTTCACTGCATAAGACGTCTTCGTCAATTGTTTACAAAAAGAACAGATGGTGCGTCTCTTGATCTGCTTTGGGATAAACTCCAGTTGTTCACTGATGTTTCTTAAGGGGTCAACATTAACATGCCAAGGAGGTGCTGGTGTTGATGAACATAACACCGCAAGCAATGCGAGCTAAACGAATACATACAAATAGTAAATCATTTTAACGATGCGGATTGCTGTTGATCTTTCATCCCACCTTCCCAAATGTCGCTCTCAATTAACATTCATGAGGCCCCCGTGATGCTAACAGGTGCTATTCCTACAATCAAACAATCCATACATCGAATCCCGTTCAGTGAAGTAAAGATTTCGAAGCTACTTCAGTCTTAAGTGTCTCAAAGCCTGATCATCAATAGGCTCCAAAAAAAAAGACGTTAGAGGGAGCTGTGGTTGCGAGCTTTTCAGCACCGCAGACAACGCTGGAGTGACTCGGACGTTCATCAATTCGAATCACCAAATTGAATTAGCTTATGTCCTTTTTACATGGTCCGATTTGGAGCCCGAGCCATCCAAGGACACACCAGATCCGCAGGCGCGTCAGGATCTTTCTCGTCTGCGCGCGCTTTTGTTATGTCGGTCTGCTCCCGCCGCACCTTACGGAGTCGTGCCGTAGGCACCGCGGTGTCCTTCATAAGCGCCCTGTTATCACGTACCCCATCTGGCACATATACTGACACATTGTCTTACACTAGGGCGAGCGCGCGGACCCACAGGTGGGCGGTACCTCGAGAAGCCTGCATTCAGAACATATTCGTCCGCGCAAGCGTGAAAAAGTAAAGGAACGGAAATAGCCTGACATATCGCCTGTGTTGGTGTGTTTTGTGTGTATGTCTTTGTATGAGTGTATCTGTGCGCGCGCATGCTTTCAGTCATTTGAGTTGTGCGTGTGTTGTTATATAGCCTAGATGAACTGCTGACTCTGGTCTCAAAGGTCATTTAGTGGAATACAGCACTTAGTAGTAAAAGATAAAGAACACGTTTAAATCTGTGTTTTCTATATATTTTTTAATGAATTAGCCCTAAGTAGCTCTTAGGCAGTAGTGATACAGAAAGAGAGAGCCAGAGAGAGGAAAAATAACTGGAGAGAGGGAGAAAGTTGAGACAGTATTTCCTGTTTGGAAGATCCACCATCTCGGGACTGAAGACTTAATTTCCTTCGAGCGAGAACTCCCACCTGCAAGACACACACACACACACACACACACACACACACACACACACACACACACACACACCACACACACACACACACACACATGCAAACACACACGCACATCAACACACACACACATACAGAAATACACGCATACACCTACAAACAAACTTTCAAGATGTCAGATATGTGGCAGGTGAGTTCCAGGAGTATCTAGGTGTCGTTCTACCTTGTGTGTGATGATATCTGAGGTGACGTGCAGAAGCAGCTGCTCCTCAGTATCACCATGGGAGATGAAACTATTAAGATGTGACCTGTACTTGACACATCAGTTTAAAGAACTGTACAACATCACCATACTCATCAATCCCACAATCCCTTGTTGTCAGTCGCCGGGTTACGAGCCTCGGCTTCCTGTTTCGGAGAAGTCCAACCCCCTGACGCGTGACATCGACAGAGCGACGCCCAATCAGATCGTCAAGCTGCTGGAAGCGTGCGATGCCCAGATGTTCGAGGAGGAGACGGAGACAGTATACCAGGTGAGGTCAGGGGTCATGGGTCAGATATGGTTCAGATGTCTACATCGGATCTTCAACAAGGCTTGTGTGTGTGTGTGTGTGTGCTTTCCAGAGGTTCTTCAGTAATAGTATCATCCAGACAATGTTGGAGGTATCCAAACAGGTGGAGATCATTCTGAAGGTAAAAGAGACTTCCTCACACACACACACACACACACACACACACACACACACACACATACAAACATACACACATACACGCTCACGCACACACAAGTTAATATCTCTAACTGTCAGCACCCAGAGGACAGTATTGTAGTTCTAAGTGGATGTGGGACCTCAGGTCGACTAGCCTACCTTTTGGCGGTGAGTAAACGACATAAATCATATTTGTTCAATGCATGCAATACATATTAGTCAGTTGCTGAGCGTCTCCGTATTGAAGTGTGTTGTTGTTGTTGTTGTCAGACTTGTTTTAACGGAGCCCTGAGAGAGCAGAATCAGGAGCCTCAGTACTGCTACATCATAGCTGGAGGAGACAGGTGAGTCCTCAGAACTGCTGCATCATAGCTGGAGGAGACAGATGACAGGTCACATTGCAAGCAATGTTAACGATCCCAGTGGTCGGATTGGGCGTTGTCTCAGTTCTGTGCTGAATTGTGCCCAGTGTTCGTCATATTTTCCTCTGTAAACAATCAATATGTCTCTCTTTCTCTCAACCCCCCCCACCCCCACTCTCTCATCGATCATCACTCATCTCGAGATCGATCGCTCTCTCAGCTCGTCTCTATCTCTCTATCTCGCTCTGCTCTATCTATCCTCTCTCTCTCTCTCTCTCGATCTCTCTCTCTCTCTCTCTCTCTCTCTGCTCTGTCTCTCTCTCTCTCTCTCTCTCTCTCTCTCTCTCTCTCTCTCTCTCTCTCTCTCTCTACAGAGCTCTTCTCACCTCTCAGGAGGCCCCAGAGGACAACCCTGAACTGGGCATGCTCAGTCTGATGAAGGTCAGGCATTACAAAAAGGGGGTGGGGTCTAACATAGGGGTCAATCTGAAAGTGTCAATGCAATACACCCTGCAGAAGTGTGTGTGGGTCAGTGTATCGTTTATAACACCTTTTTTCTGCACATCTTCAGCTCTGCGAGGGGAAGAGGCATGTCTTGTTCATCGGCATTTCCTGTGGCCTCTCTGTAGGTTATCCCGCCTTCTCTTTCGCCCGCAATCCAATCAGAAGCCCTCTCTCCCTAACAACAAATCGCATGACGCAGATATCTTTATCCTTTCAACAGAGGCCCCTAACCTATACATAAGCTAATCATTGTGTTAGTGATAGGACACGTAGTCTTGCTCCATCACTATAATGTTGACAAATGTTTATCCAGTGAGCAGCACCGGTCTCTCTGAGGTCTCTGAGTGTCTCTGGTTTGGCAGGCTCCGTTCGTGGCGGGCCAGCTGGATTTCTGCCTGCAGCATCCTGATGTCTATGTTCCGGTTCTGGTCGGTTTCAACCCAGTCTGCCAAGCCAGGTCCGTACTGACTGCTTACAGAACGTGCAGAAGCTAACAATTAGTCTTTCCAATCAGTTTGTGTTCCCTTGTGCCTGAGTTTGTGTGTGTGTGTGTGTGTGTGTGTGTGTAGGAATGAGCCTATGCCAGGGAGCTCTCTCACCTTCAAGGGTGTGGCTCAGAGGATGCAGGAACTGCAGGGAGGTCAAAGGGCATTCATCCTAAATCCTGCCGTCGGGGTAAGACAACAACCTGAGAACAACAAGCTGTATGGGAATATGTTTTTACGTGTATGAGTGTTTTTCTGCATGTGTGCGTGTTTGTGTTTTTTTTATCATTCATGTATGTGTTGGTATTTGTGCATGTTGTTCTCATTTGTGAGTGTGTGTGTTGTTATTGTGTGTGTGTGTGTGTGTGTCCCAGCCCGAGGCCATCAGTGGCTCCTCCAGGATGAAAGGAGGCAGTGCCACCAAGATCCTGCTGGAGACCATCCTCTCTGCTGCACACAGAGCTGTGTACTCACACACACCCATCACACACAGGTGTGTACTCACACACACCCATCACACACAGGTGTGTACTCACACACACCCATCACACACAGGTGTGTACTCACACACACCCATCACACACAGGTGTGTACTCACACACACCCATCACACACAGGTGTGTACTCACACACACACCCATCACACACAGGTGTGTACTCACACACACACCCATCACACACAGGTGTGTACTCACACACACCCATCACACACAGGTGTGTACTCACACACACACCCATCACACACAGGTGTGTACTCACACACACACCTATCACACAGAGCTGTGTACTCACACACACCCATCACACGCAGGTGTGTACTCACACACACACCCATCACACACAGGTGTGTACTCACACACACAGCCATTACACACAGGTGTGTACTCACACACACACCCATCACACACAGGTGTGTACTCACACACACCCATCACACACAGGTGTGTACTCACACACACCCATCACACACAGGTGTGTACTCACACACACACCCATCACACACAGGTGTGTACTCACACACACACCCATCACACACAGGTGTGTACTCACACACACAGCCATTACACACAGGTGTGTACTCACACACACACCCATCACACACAGGTGAGCTCTCAGAGATACACTGCTCAGCAAACCATTTCACGTTGGTGCCCTTAGAATGTGTACGCGACGTGAGTATGTGTGTGCGTATATGTATACCCACACGTATGTGTGTGTTGGACAGTGGTGTGACAGAGCATCTGAGAAGGGTACCAGAAGAGTGTGGAGTTAACGTACAGCCACAGTGAGGGCGTCGCTTCACTACTGCAGAGTGCCGGGCTCAGGTAGACGTCTTACCTGCAGCTAATCTGAGTTGCTGCTGGGTTTCTTACTGGCCTTGTTACTGAGCGTGAGAGTGTGCGTTCCAGCCTGCAGCGTGCTGGGCGGGTGTGTTACCTGGGCTGGGGGTCCCTGGCTATGATGGGGCTCATCGATGCCAGTGAGTGTATCCCCACGTTTGGAGCAGGTGAGAATCCACCATACACACACACACACACGCTCACAAACAAGCTCGGGCAGCAACGCAGGTATTTTGGCCTCGGTAAAGCCCTTTGAGTTGATGACGTTGCATGTTACAGTAATCAGTATCACCAGACCGTTTAGTTCCTGTGACAAAGCATGTGCCTGTGGTGTGTGTGACATGTGACCGTGTGGTATGTGTTTGTGTGTCAGACTATGATGACATCAGAGGCTTCCTCAGTGGAGGGTACGAAGACATGGGGAATACAGAGGGACCCCTGTCTTCGCTGGTAGAGATCAACACAGACCTTGACAACTGTGGAACCGTGTGTATCTTTGCATCTGATTTCAATGTTTGTGTGTGCATGAGTGTTTTATCGCTATGTGTGTGTATGTGTGTGTGTGTTATTTCTGTGTGTGTGTGTGTTTGTCTGTGTGTGTGTGTGTTCTTGTAAAGGGTCCCCAGTTCTGCATCTCCCACAAGGACTTTGTCCGTCTGGTTCTTCCCACGTTGACTGATCAGGACACGGTGGTGCTGCTCTGCTCACACAGTGGTGAGACACACCCTCATCCCTGCCATCATCCACACCCCTCCCCTGCATCATCCACATGTTCCCTAACCCGAGCTCATACTGCTTCTGAGGGACTGAGTCTGTTGTTGTTTCACAGATGATGCTGTTGGCGTGGAGACCATGGCACGCAGAGTGAGAGGCAAGACATCAAGTCTGCACGTTCTCTACCATGGACAGGAGAATGGCACTGTGCCTGTAAGTCTGTGTGTATGAGTATATGTGTGTGTGTGTGTGTTTGTGTGTGTGTGCGTGTGTGTGTGTGTGAGTGTGAGTGTGTGAAGAAAGAGAAAGAGTGAGACATAAAGAGAACATTATTAGAGAGTATTAGTAAAATAAGTATTAGAGCTACTATTCACAATTATGTAGTTGTTTGTTTTACTAATGTTTTGTCAGAGTGCCCCCTAGTGGAGTCCAGTGAGAACCGTAAGTGTTTGTACTTGACTTCTCAGGACAACATCAGTGGCCTGTGTTCCTCCACACTTAACATCCGCTGGCCTGGGTCTCCCTGTGGCAGCCGCCTACACATGGTACACCACACACACACACACACACATACACACACACACTCACACGCATACACACACACACACATACTAACCACGTGTTTCCACATATACTCACTGTTCTGCAAGGCATTCTTTTTGACCTTCTATTCATTTTCACTTGCTCTCTGCTTTACTTATCTCTCTCTCTCTCTCTCCCTCTCTCTCTCTCTCTCTCTCAGCAGTGGGAGCTTTCCACAAAGCTTGTGCTAAATGCTGTCAGTACAGGAGCTCACATTCTGAGGGGAAAGGTCTACAGGAACCACATGATAGACCTGCAGGTCTCCAACAGCAAACTTTACCACAGAGCCATTCACCTGCTGCAGGTACACACACACACACACACACACACACTCATACACGCACACCACAAACAGGCGCTGAGGTGTGTCTCATTTCTATAGAAGCTGTCTGGTTGTCCAGAGTGCCAGTGTGAGACAGCTCTGTTGAAGGCTCTGTATGACACAGAAGATCTCCCCGCCCACATTCTCTCGGCCTCACTCAGCACACACACGCTCAGAGCCAGCCGCAGGAGCAAGGTAACCTACCGCTGGGCTGCTACCTACCACCCACCTACCTACCCACCTTCCCATCTGCATCACTACCAGTCTACATCCATCCCCAATACCTACCTACCTACATACCAGCCAAATTCCCTACCTACCTGCCTTCCTACATACCAACCTGCATATCAAACCATGCCCCCCTCACTCTGTAGGTCGTCCCTCTGGCCTTGGTCTGTCTTCTGACTGGTTGTTCCCTGGCGGACGCCAAGTCCCACCTGGATTCCCGCCCAGTGTTGCGTGAGGCCGTGGAGGCGTGCCAGGCACCCTCACCTTTTGGCAAGCCATGACGTCAGGAACAAGGAAGTAACTGGCTTCTTGTTTACCCTTGTTGAACCCAGAATAAAGAGAAAAAAATAAAAACAATGACGATGAAAGAAAACATGATAATTTTGGCGCGTGTGTGTGTCTTTGTGTGTGTGTCGATGTGTTTGTGTGTTAGCTTATGTGTGAGTGTGCCTGTCAGTGTGTGTGTTTGTCGGTGTGTGTATGTGTGTTTGTGTATGTATGTGAGTGTAGGATGCAAGCCAAATTATACCTGGAAGAAGAAAACAAGTTGGGCAACTGGCATCCCGGAGACAGGAGGGAGGGGCCTGTGCGGAAAGGGGCGGGGTTGATTCTAAGTTTAAAAGTACTGATGATATTTTCGGACTCACACACAAAGCCATGCTCCAGTACCTAGTAGTCACGGTGCGTTGGTTTCTGTATCAACATCTGGACCATTCTTAACAGCTGGACAGGACAGGATTACCAGCCTACAGCAGACCGCTCAGGAAGCATGTTTGGGAATTAACAAACAGACAGACTGGCAGGCACACAAACAGGCAGGCGGGCAAACTGCTCAAAAAACATGTTCGGATGCTAACAGACAGACCAATTGACCGACAGAAAAACACAGACAAACAGGCAGTCAGACAGGGATACAGACATGCAGGCAGACAGATAGACAGACAGACAGGCAGTCAGACAGGGATACAGACATGCAAGCAGACAGATAGACCGACAGGCAGGCAACAGAAGGAAAAGCAGGCAGGCAGGCAACAGAAGGAAAAGCAGGCAGGCAGACAACATGGGTAACTCTGTCCGCTGCCCAGAGCTCTGCCCCGTACTGAAGCGAACGCGAGTCACCTCACTGCATGACTACCCCTGTCGTACCCTCAGAGACATGACCCTGCGTAAGGGAGACGTGCTGGAGGTGATCGCTGAGACGACTCACTGGCTCTACGTCCGTAGGACCAGGGAGGAGGGACACGCGGACAAGCAGGGTGGTGATGCCATCCCTGGCCCGACGGAGGGATACGTCCCTCGGAACTTTGTCAGACGTCTACACAGTTTGGAGGCACAGCCGTGAGTGTGTGTGTTTGGGTTTAGAGAGTCTATTAGTGTGTGTCTTTTTATGTTCAGGAAAGACTATTACTGTAGTGTGTGCATCTGTGCTCAGATAGTGTGTCTGTGGGTGTGTTTGTGTTCAGGAGAGTATATTAGTGTGTGTGATTTGAGGACAGAAAGTTTAAAGGTTTTAGAAGTGATGCCACACGTTGCCACGGTCACAGTGGAGGTATTGCTGGAATGCTGCTACGTGTTCTGTTCTTATCAGTATGAGAACAACAAAGTGTGTGCTTGTGTGTGTTTGTGTGTCCGTGTGTGTGTAGTTGGTATTTCGAGAATATAACCACCCATCTGGAGGCTAAGCGCTGTCTTCTGAGACCTGAGAACTCTGAGGGGGCTTTCCTTGTGTCACGGAGGCGGGACAACCAAAAATACTTCCTGTCAGGTGAAAGAAAAACACTCCAGCTAGCAATCAGGTGTCACACTGAGACACCACAAAGTCCCTTCACAAGGAACATTATTTATAGCTTTGTAAGGGTTCTTCTATTGTATCTGAAGGGGAATGCTGCTTAAAACAGGTTTTAAATTACAAATAATATACTAATACATTATAACATAACATGATAGGAATCTATAATCTGTGTGTGCCTCTGCAGTGAAAAGTGGAACTGTGGCCAGACACTACAAAATCCAGGAAGGAGAGGATGGAATGCACTTCCTGGTTAAGAGGAAAAAGTTCCAGAATCTGATAGAACTGGTAAAGTCCTATTCTACAGACCCTGATGGACTCTGCTGCCGACTAGAACAGCCATGCATACAGGTTGGTGGACATTTCAACTCTGGACCATAGCCACAATCATAGTCTATCTCAAAAGCCCATGTTACTGTTACTAAGCATGGCTAGCCTTCCTCCTTGGCTTACGTGTGCTTTGTCTAAAATGTTACATTATTTAATCACCTTTCCCATTGCATGTTTAAATCATTGTTAACTGACATTTAGATGGCTTTTTGTCTCGCCCCCCTCTTTTGCAGTTGGACTTTCCCACTTCTCTCTCTGTGAGGAGCAGTGGGAGGTGGAGCATACCACTCTCAAGTGGGTGGATCGCCTGGGCAGTGGGGAGTTTGGGGAGGTGTGGAGTGGTTGCTGGAACAATACCACTCCTGTGGCTATAAAACAGTTTAAAGGTATGGTACCATGTGTATGTGTGTGCGTGAAAAGGTGTGTATGTGTGTTTTTTTTGCGGAAAAAATGTGTTTTCCGCCTCTCCCCTATTCACTCTTCAAGCTTCAAAAATGTTCTCAAGCTTCCTCTCAGTCTCACACCTCCACTCTGTATCTTCTTTCTTCCTACATGGGTCCCCGGTGTGTGTTGTGTGTGTGTGTGTGTGTGTGTGTGTGTGTGTGTGTGTTGTGTGTGTGTTGTGTGTGTGTGTGTGTGTGTGTGTGTGTAGCGCTCAGTGAAGATATTCTGAGAGAGATTGAGATCATGAAGGGGCTTCATCATGAGCGGTTGCTAAGGCTGTACGGGGTCGTTACCACGGGAGAACCTGTTTGTATCATCACAGAGCTGATGGAAAATGGAAGCCTGAGAAAGTTCCTCAAAGGTGAAACACACACACCAACCCCCCCCTCCACCCACTCACCCACCCACTCCCCCATACACACACAGATTCTGAGGAAAATGTGTGTTTGTGTTACTGGCATCATTGGAATGTAACATAACAATGTTCAGTTTGTGACTGATAATGACCAGAGACGTGGCTTCTGTTATCTCCAGGGCACAGACAGATCGGAGACATTCCCTTCACCCTCATGCTGGACTTCTCTGTTCAGGTACAGAAAATCTCTCGCTCCCTCTCCAACACACAGCGTTAGAGCCTTCATGACTCCTCTAGTGTCTTGTTTAGAGATGGAGGACGAGTGGAAGATCTTGAGGGAACTAAGATTGGGGTGACATTCAGCTCGCCTTGTGTAACTCTGTCAAACAGCATCTTAACATTGAAGAGAGGATTTATTCTGTCTGTTGTGCGTTGTGTTCAAGAGCACTCGTCTAGGTCTTTACATCACTCTCCGTTTCAAGTTCCTCTCGACACCTACGCTGTCCATCCCACTCTCTCCCTTCTCTCGCCCTCCTCCTCCTCCTTCTCCTACTCCACCTCTGCTCTCCTCTACGCCTCCTCCCTGCTCCTTCTTCTCCTCCTCCTATTCTCTCCATCCTCTTCCATCCTCTTCATCCTCTGGTGTCCAGGTCTCAGAGGGCATGGCATATCTGGAAACCAAAAAGATAGTTCACAGAGACTTGAGAGCAGATAACATTCTGCTGACCAAGATGCTCAGCTGCAAGATCGCTGACTTTGGTCTATCTCAGTTCACGTTCCCTGGGGAAGAGAAGGTTTCCAAAGGTAAGCCTTGTGTGTGTGTGTGTGTGTGTGTGGTGTGTGTGTGTGTGTTGGTGTGTTTGTGCTCATGTGAGTGTGTTTCTGTAGATACAAAGGTTCCTATTAAGTGGATGGCTCCTGAGATCTTCAGAGGGGAGCCTTACACCAGTAAGAGTGACGTCTGGTCCTTTGGGATTCTGTTGATGGAGATCATCACATATGGAAAGGAGCCCTATCTAGGTACACACACACACACACAAACACACACACACACCAAACACAATAGATACACAACTCACACACACTATAAATGTTTTCTCATACAGTATTTATTCAGTGTGTGTGTGTGTGTGTGTGGTGTGTGTGTGTGTGCGTGGCGTGTGCGTGTGCGTGTGCGTGTGCGTGTGCGTGTGTGTGTGTATGCTGACAGACTTGACTACGACGGGGTGTGTCAGAGCCTTGCAGGAGGGCTACACGATGCCATGCCCCCCCTCCTGTCCCGCGGGCTTCTATGACATCATGGATCTCTGCTGGAGGTCAGACCCCTCGCTGAGACCAGCCTTCCTGAGCCTCATCCAGAGGCTGACAACCCTGGCCCCAGAATCCCTCACTGCACTGGAATAAAACCCTCCAGCCCCATAATGCACCGCGGCAGGAGAGACTTCCAGTGTTTAATACGGACCGTTGGATGGTTCCATGAAGTGAAGGGAAGATGAGACGATGGCTGGGCTGCTTCGGGTGACTAAACCCAGATCCCCAGGACATGTCATCCTCCTGAGCAGAGGGTTTAGAGACCAGTCCTCGTCACCATGGAGGCCAGCCTGCATGAGACACAACAGACACCACAGCTCGATTTGTGCACTGAAAAAAACAATGTGGTTTGTCATCATGGAATCATACTGGCATACAACACAAAGCTGTGAAAATGAATTGTAACTGTGAATGTTTTCAAAATGGATTTGTTCAAATGACACTTGATGATTGATTGCTTTGAACAATGTTTAGAATTTCCTTTGACATTATTAAGGGAACTGAATTGAATCAATTAGCAAATTATGTGAGACACAAATCTGAGAAGTGAATGCATCATTAGTTGTGTGTGATTGCAACATCTCTGCACAGTTAGGGGGCAGTGTATCTACACAAATACAGCTGCCTGTTCTCTTTCAACACCGTCGAAGCCGTTTGAGTCGTGAGAGTATTCCTGCTCGGTACTTGTTTTGAGGAACATGTGAGGAATATGCTTCGCTTGGAAATCCTTCCTTGCCTGTCTCTCTTTCTGTGCTTTCGTCCACCCTCATACACCTTACACGCTAAATCTGGTCCAGATCAGAGTCACGTAACGTAACCTAAATCCCCAAAGAACACACACACGCACACACAACCAGACACACTCTCTTTTACACACGCACACAAAACCAGACACAATCTCTCTCTCTCTCGTGCTCTCTCTCTCTCCCACACACACAGGTGGGGGATTAGAGTGACGTACGACTGTCTCTTCTGGGTGACTGAGCCACTTTGAGTGCGCCAAAAAGGTTTTCCTTTCACAGCTCCAACAAACATATTTACAGTATATAATACAGCAATGGCAGCCTACAACCCCCACTTTCGTGTCCTAGTGGTAGTTCAGTTAGACTAACCTCCTGTCTCATCTACCTGGTGGAAGTGATGAAATGCAGTTTCCTGCCACTGTATTCCATGGGTTTACATGTAATACATCGTGCTGGCAATTAAATCAGGATTTCTTTTGAGGTGTGTGATACATTTTGTCATGTTTAAAAGGCAAAACCTTGTTACCTATAGTGTGTTTCAGCCTCAGATCTTCTTGGGCCCATACATACAGTATGTCTGAATATCTGGCAGCAACACAGTATTTACATGAATACACTTTATTTTGTTTATATGATCAAGTACATGACATCACAATCATCATCTGACTGTACACAGTGCACCCTTTGTATTGGTCCCCTAGGGACGATTGACAGCCAAACGCACCAATAGCAGCATTTAAACACAATGGTCAGCATCACCAGTTCTGACTGAATTACTCATCCCCAAAACAATGGTCACACGTCCACTGTCCTCCAAAATAGTTTTTCCAGATCTCAGATCTCAGCTTTACAAGGTTTTTCTCTCGGTTTATAAAGTGTAAATATAAAACTACAAAAAAATAGATAAGTGACATCTACTCCACTCAAATATTTTCTCTCCATTCCCTCCCTCTCTCTCTCTCTCCCCCCCTCTCTCTCTCTCTCTCTCTCTCTCCTGTCTCCATGGATACAGTAAGGCATTAGCCCAGGACTGGGGCTGACTGTGATTACTGTCGGACGCAGCTAAGCACCAGCATCACATGGGAAGTACCTGCGTCACATGGCCTTACGCAACCCTGCACGAGGCGCTGGTGAACGCTCACGGAGCTTTGGTTATGGGGTGCGTTACCCAACCTTAAATCTGAGGCGTGCTTTAAAGCCACATAAACACTCCCTTCCACAAACACAACCCCGACCCTGACTGAGGAGGTCGGGGGAGGGTGCACGGTTTGGACGTCAAGCGTAGGGGTCGTTGGATACAGTCCGACCACCAGAATCCTCCAATTAAAAAGGTCCCTGAGAATCCAACATTCCGCACAATATTACAGCTATAATGTTGATTAGTAGTAGATATACATGTTGTTTTTTTAACTTTGGAATACATGTGTTTGCCCTAAACGGCTAGTCTCATAGATACACACGTTATGTGTGAGGCTATTAGCCATATACCCTGTGGCCCATAAATGTCCATGATTTAGCTTCTTCTTAGTAATAATTATTTAAAAATATACTTTTCTTCAGTTAAATCCGACTCATTCACAAATAAATACATCGTACAGTATGTAATATACATCCTTTCCAAACAATATAAACAAATACAATAATACAGCTTTCTAATAGAAATACGTGATGTTTATATGGTTTGTTAAGTTTCAATATGTAGTTGTTTACTTACAAAGCCAGTCTCTCCTATGGAAAACATGTTTTTCTGCCAGGACAATGTCCACCTGTAGATTTATCCCTGAACCCAAACTGGAATTATAAAGTGCTTTAAGTGGTTTAAGAGTCTGTTCTGTGCAGATTAAGGTTCTAGTTGATCTAACCCTCAGGTGAGGATTACGGTTCTAGGGTTGTTCCAGTTTTGACCGACATGCTCCGTAAAGGTAAATAGTTGTCGTGGGTTGCCGTCGTCATGGTAAAGTTAGAGTTCCATGTCGTCCAGCTCCAGGTCGCATTCTTTGGGTGTGCGTCGTTTGGCCCGGGCCGGAGACCGATTCCTCCTGTGGCCTTTGCCCCCGGCGCCCTCACCGGTGGACACAGACGCCATCTTGGGTCCTTCCAAGATAGTTTCCTGGTCCCCTTTGGGGGTGATAGGGCGCAGGGGGGAAACTGGGCTCTTGGGCTCGGGGATACACAGCCTCCATGGAGCCAGACTGGGACTCCACTGAGGTTTTGGTGAACTGGTGGCTGAGATGGCCCTCCGTCTCTCTTCCTTTATCCTCCTCCGCACACTGTTCCTCCGGCAGGCATTTGGCATCCATGTCTGAGTCCTCAGCATCTGCCTCCTCCCCTTCCGTTACACACTGAACACACGTCACTTCCTGTTCCTGTGGAAGACAACACAGCAAGGGAAACATGTTTAGTCTTAAAGCGGACGACGATACAACTTCAGCGTGTAAAGATCTCACAGGAGAGAGACAGGTCTTTACCTGAGGGGCTGCCACTTCCTCCTCTGACCCCTCCCCTTCCTGTGCCTCTTCGGCCTCTGCTCCGCCTTCGTCTTGTTCCTCATCCCCTCCTTTCTCAGCCTCTATCTCTTCAGCTATCTCTTCCTCCACTCCCTCGGCCATGTCACCTTCCTCCTCTCCCCCAGTCTCTTCCTGTTCTCCCTCATTCTCTCCTTCACCCTCTTCTCCCTCTGTCTCCCCCTCCACCTCCTCTCCCCCAGTCTCTTCCTCACCTACTTCTTCCCCCGTCTTTTCTTTCTCCTCCTCCTCCTCCTCCTCGTCCTCCTCGGGTATGGTGGCGTCTATGATGATGGCTGGTATGATATCGTCCTTCGTCATCTCCTCCTCTTCCTCCTCTTCTTCCTGCAGCACCTCCAGGTTCCCCGCCTCCTCTGGGGTGTCCTTGCCGCTCTCCTCCCTACACAGAGGGGGCGCTACAGGCTCTGGCTCCTTCTTCCGCTGCAGGATTTTCCTCAGGTCAAAATCCATCATCACTGGCGCTGTGACGACTACAGCTACAGTCGGCTCTTTGATTGGCCGGGCAGCCAACTTCTTGCGTACGCAAGCATCGCACGGGCAGTACTCGTCCTCGCTGCGCTGGTCACTGTTGTCGGCACCTGACGTCCCGTCTCCGTCGCTATGGGAGTCCGGGTTGTTCTTCGGGTTCGGGATCGGGCTCACGGACTGGTCCTTCATAACCTGCGCATAAAAAACAAACACAAACTTAATTGTAACAATGTCAAAGTCAAACCACTGTCATTAGATAATGATGATAAATCCCCCTCACCTTCAGCCTGCGCCTTCTCTGGTCTGTGATGGTGGACTCCCGGGAGAGTTGTCCTGCCTGGGGAGGCCTCGGGGACTTCCCCCCTCTCCCCGCCCGCCCTTGGATCTTCCTCAGCTCTCGCTCGATGCTGCTCTGGATGCGCTTGCTCACCTCGTCCCTCAGCTCCGTGATCATGGCGTCCAGGAGGACGTTGTCGTCCAGGTCCCAGCGCACCTTGAAATCCACCATGGCGTCCGTGTAGTGACACATGAACTGCTTCTCCAGCTTCTTCAGCAGGTTGAGGACCCACGTGGGGTCGGGGTCCAGGGAGAAGCGCTTGGTCGGCGGCGCCCGCACCACCACCGAGGGCGGCGTGCCCGAGCTGGTGTCTCTCTCGGTGTCGGTGGGGGACTTGTAGGCGGAGCTGAGCTCGTCAGACGAAGGGGTCTCGGTGGCCTTGGGGCTTTCGGGGGTCTTCAGAACCTGGCCGTGCTCCTGGAGAGGGTCAGGGGTCGCTTGCTCGTCAGGTGTGCTGGCATCCTCTCCTGGGTTGCTCTGCTCTGGGTCTGGAGTAGCCTGGTCTGCTGGTAGCTCTGTGGACTCTCCTTCTCCTCCCTCTGCCTCCCCTTCTCCTCCCTCTGCCTCCCCTTCTCCTCCCTCGGCCTCCCCCTCTCCTTCCTCTGCCTTTCCAGCTCCTTCATCCATCTCTCCTTCTCCTTCCTCTATTATGGTGGTGACCCTTTCCTCAGGAATCTCTCCTTTCTCCGTGGTTTCGACCCCCCCCATTCCCAGAACCCCTGGACCCTCCGGAGCCCAACCCGGAGTCCAGCCCGGAGGATGACGTGGTAGGGGTGACCGGGTCCTTGCCTCTGTCCCTGCCCTCCCGTGGGTCAGTCAGCCAGAGAGACTGGAGGATGTCCATGAGCTCCGTGTAGCGGTGCTTGCGGTCCTTGTCCGCGTCCGGCCCTGCGTCTGGGCCCGAGGGGGGGTCTATGAGCTGGAGCTGGGCCAGGCAGTCCAGCAGGCCTTTGGCTGAGGTGCTCAGCCGACGCCCATACACAGGGAGACACCTGGAACACAAACAGAAGGAAGATAGAGGGTGAGCCTTTCTGCAGATTCAGAAAACGTTCCTGTCCATCAAGTTTTGAATGGAAATTATCCTTCATACAGTAGGAATGGATAATAAAACAATACAAATGAACTGACTGGACTGAACATATGTTGTTTTTACCTCAGGTAGACTGTGACAGCGGTCCAGACAGGGACTCAACAGAACCTTCATGACCGAAACAGATGAGTAGCTGTTCCTCGGCACTGAATCGCTGCTGTGACACAGCCCGGTGGAACGTGGCAGTGCCAGGCCAGTGACAGTTCTCTCTTCCTCCTTCACCTCCTCTTCTTCAGCTCCTCCCTCTGCCTCCTCAGTCCCTCCTTCGCCCTCCACAGCTCCTTCCTCCTCCGCCTCCTTCTCCTCCTCTTCTGGATCTTCAGGCTCATCCTGGAGTTCCTCCGCCGCTTGCTTTACTTCCTCTTCCTGCTTGACTTCCTCTTCCTCGTCTTTCACTTCCTGTTCTTCTTCCATGTCCTGGGGAGCCTCCTGCTCCTTCTCTTGCTCTGTGGTCCCCTCATCTTCTTCTTCATTCCCACCCTCTTCCTCCTCTCTCTTCTCCATCCCCTCTCCTTCCTCGTCCAGCTCGTCTCCGGGTGTGTAAGCGCCGCCGCCGTCAGCTGGGATGCTCATCAGCCAACCACTGACCACGTCGTTGGCAGACGCGTTAGGCAGGAAGGCAGGTGTCAGCTCGAGCTCTGCTTTGTTCCCTTTGCCCTTCCTGCTGCTCTGACTCCTCCCACTCTGCTCGCTCCTGGCCTTGTCATTGGTCCTCTCAGAGGCGGAGCTTTGGGGGCGCGGGCTGGCTAGCATTTCCCTCAGCAGGTCGGCGGCGGAGAGCGAGTGGCAGAGGGCACCCTCGCTGAAGTTGTCCCCTGATTTCCTGGGCTTGCTCTTATTGGAGGAGGCTGAGCTGTGTCCCGATGTGTCTGGGGCTTCTTTCACTGTCGTGGTCTTTGTAGATTTTGTCGACTTGGCAGTGCGGACACTTCCGTTATCGCTGCTGGTGTCCAACCTCATCTTCTGACCTTGGACCTCCAGGAGGCCACAGCTGCTCTTTGACCTCACTTGTCCTTCACTCGCCGCCTGGCCCCTTGGTTCTGGAGCTGGAGCGGGCTGAGGCTGCAGACAAGGGCCTGAGGCTGTTCTCACAGCGAGCGCTGGTGGCATTTTCCGTCACGAGCGTCGCTTGATTGGAGGGTTTAGGGCTGACCTGAGAAGCTCTGGAGGGGGACTTGCTGCGGACCCTGGCGCTGGATGATGACATCGCCGATAGGGGCCTGGTTTCAGTGGTGTCTACCTGGCCGCCTGCTCTGCTTTTAGCTCTCACTGTTGTGGTCGTTTTTACACTTCCTGCATCTAGGTCACTTCCTGTGGTGCTGGGGACGGGACTGGCGACTCTTGCTTTAGGGCCGTTGGGTGGCTTCGGAGAGGCAGCCTTTACAGCCCCATTACTGGTGGACTTGTGAGATTTACTGGACTTGACTGAAGCGTTGGACTTATCAGACATGGCGCTAGGTGCCCTCTCCTCCGAGATATCATCTTCATCGTACCTCCCGTCTTCAGATGGTCCCGTTGTTTCGATGACAGGTATGTCTTCTGCTTTGGGAGCGGGAGACAAGGCCCTTGCGCTGACGTTAGAGGTGGACTTACGACCAGACCTGACAGAGGCCCTAGACTTAGCTGACAAGGCGCTGGGTGACCTCTCCTCCTTCTCTCCCTCTTCAGGCCTCTGTTCTCCATCTCCTTCTGCTTCGGTTGTTTCAATGACAGGAATGTTCTCCGGGTTGGGGGTGGGAGACGCCGCTTTTGCACTTTCCTTACAGATGGACTTGTGGGACTTGCTAGACTTGACAGAGGTCTTAGACTTAGCAGACAAGGCGCTCGCAGCCCTCTCCTCTGCCCCGGACATGTCTGCCTCCTGGGGTCCATCGGGGGTGATGGCTCGGCTCTTGCAGGAAGTGTGCGTCCGAGTGGAGATGTTGGACTTCCCACTGTCAGACGGGCTTTCTGAGGTGGCAGCTTCCGGTGTCTGTTCCTCGGGCAGCTCGATGGACATGGACGTTGTGGAGGTGCGGCTTAGCGGCCTCTCAGCGGCACTGTCTCTGCTGTCCCGATTGGCTGACGTGAGCAAGTGTTTGGACGTGGCCCTTTCGTGCTCCTCCATCTCCTCCCCTTCTTCCTTCCTCTCCTCCTCTGCCTCCTTAGGAGGTGCTTTTGCAGCGCCGCAGTGACATTTGCGGGACCTGGTAGTAGCTCTGGAGCCAACAGACATGGAGCTGGGGACTCTCTCCTCTGTCTTCCCAGGGCTGGGACCTCTCTCCTGGACCGGGGGTTGAGGTGTGCGGGGGGAAGGAGCTGGAGGTTTGGGTGTGCTGGGAGTATGAGGGGAGCGGGATCTCTGCAAGGGGGAGGGAGACGGCTCCCTGCGAGGGGTCATGCTGGGGGAGGGAGATCTGATGGATGTCCTGGAGGTCACTGATAGGGCACTCTGTGCCCGCCCTCCTGGCACCTCCAGAGGAGTTTTGATCTTCTGTGATGAGCTGGGTTTAGCTGAGAGGCTGCTGGCCGCTCTGTGCTCTGTTCCTCCCTCTTCCTCTCCTCCCGTCGTCCCATTGGCCAGGACCTCTGGGGTCACAGCTCTACAGGTGGACTTGTGGGACCTCGTTGACTTGGCGGATGCTTTAGACGTGGCTGACAAGGCGCTGGCTGCCCTCTCCTCCTTCTCTCCCTCTCCTTCTGCTGTTTCAATGACAGGAACGTCCTCCGGCTTGGGGGTGGGACACACCGCTGGTGGACTGCTTTTACAGGTGGACTTGTGCGACCTGCTGGACTTGGCTGACACTTTAGACTGAGCCGACATGGCGCTTGCAGCCCTCTCCTCGGGATTCTCCTTCTCCTCCTTCTCTTCGTCTGCCTGTTCGTCTGCTCCTGGAGGGCAGCTAGGTGACACCGATTTTACATGTCCGTTACATGTAGACTTGTGGGACTTGCTAGACCTGAATGAAGCTTTAGACTTAACAGACAAGGCGCTAGCTGACCTCTCCTCTGTGTCTTCGACGGCAGAACCTGGTCTTGGAGACTCTGCTCTCTCTGAAGCCTTGGTAGATCTGAGAGAGCGACCAGACCGGGCTGAGAGGTTGGACTTAGCAGACATGGCACTCACTGCTCTCTCTGTGGTGTCTGCCTCTACCTCAGCAGTGTGATTCTCACAGTTAGACTTGTGGGATCTTGTGGATTTAGCAGATGCTTTAGACTGAGATGACATGGCACTCGCTGCTCTTTCCTCTGTCTCCTCTCCTACCTCTACTGTCTCCTCTCCTACCTCTACTGTCTCTCCTCTCCTACCTCCTCTGTCTCCTGTCCTACTTCCTCTGTCTCTCCTACTTCCTCTGTCTCCTCTTCTACCTCTACTGCCTCCTCTCCTGTCTCCTCTCCTACCTCTACTGCCTCCTCTCCTGTCTCCTCTCCTACCTCTTCTGTCTCCTCTCCAACTTCCTCTGTCTCCTCTCCTACCTCTTCTGTCTCCTCTCCTACCTCTTCTGTCTCCTCTCCTACTTCCTCTGTCTCCTCTCCTACCTCTTCTGTCTCCTCTCCTACCTCTACTGTCTCCTCTCCTACTTCCTCCGTCTCCTCTTCTACCTCTTCTGTCTCCTCTCCTACTTCCTCTGTCTCCTCTCCAACCTCTACTGTCTCCTCTCCTACCTCTTCTGTCTCCTCTCCTACTTCCTCTGTCTCCTTTCCTACCTCTCCTGTCTCCTCTCCTACCTCCTCTGTTTCCCCTCCTACCTCTTCTGTCTCCTCTCCTACCTCTACTGTCTCTTCTCCTACTTCCTCTGTCTCCTCTCCTACCTCTCCTGTCTCCTCTCCTCTCCTACCTCTCCTGTCTCCTCTCCTACCTCAACTGTCTCCTCTCCTACTTCCTCTGTCTCCTCTCCTACCTCTACTGTCTCCTCTCCTACTTCCTCTGTCTCCTCTGCTGCTTCAGGAGTTTGAGAAAGAAGAGACGAAGCTCTTCCACAGCCAGTGCAGATAGACCTGTGGGACCTGCTAGACCTGACTGAAGCTTTAGACTTAGCAGACAAAGCGCTAGCTGCCCTCTCTTCTTCTACCTCCTTATTTTCCTCTTCTTCTTCCTCTGCAGGGTCATCCGCTACTTGACAGCTTGGGGAAACAGCTCTTCCACTGTCGGTACATGTAGACTTGTGGGACTTGCTAGACCTGACTGAAGCTTTAGACTTAACAGACAAGGCGCTAGCTGCCCTCTCCTCTGTGTCTTCGACGGCAGAACCTGGTCTTGGAGACTCTGCTCTCGCTGAAGCCTTGGTAGATCTGAGAGAGCGACCAGACCGGGCTGAGAGGTTGGACTTAGCAGACATGGCACTCACTGCTCTCTCTGTGGTGCCTGCCTCGACTTCAGCAGTGTGATTCTCACAGTTAGACTTGTGGGATCTCGTCGACCTGACAGAAGCATGAGACTTAGCAGACATGGCGCTAGCTGCTCTGTCTTCCTCCTTGTCGTTTTCTTCTTCTACCAGGGGCTCAGGTGGGGTGGTCTCTGGTGCCTCTGGTGGCGTGTTGGAGCGAGACCTCTGGGAGTGCCCAGACTCCTGGGACATGGCGCTGGCCACTCGGGCCTCCGTGTAGTGTGATGTCACGGAGAAACGACCGCATGGAGTGCAGTTGGACCTGTTGGATCCCCGGGACGAGCCCGACACGTCGGACCCCTCCGACATTGCGCTGGCCCCCCTCTCTCCCTCAGCCGCACATTCATCATCATCGTCATGGGGACTGTTGGCGGCCCTCGGGTGGGAGCAGTGTGTCTTGCAGGATATGTTGGAGGCTTGGCTGGTCGAATCTCCGGATGTGGGCATTCGATCGCAGCCTCCGCAGTGTGGACACACACTGGACGAGCCGCCAGAGAGCCCAGTGTGAGTGGACAGGCCGCTCGGCACCCTCTCCTCCTCTTCGTCCTCCTCGTCGTCCGCTCCCTCTCCCTCGTCCGGACTCGGGGTCCTGGCCTTGTTGGAGCGGCGAGAGGTGTGGCTGGTTCTGGACCGCGCGCTGACCGGGCGTTCTTGGTCCTCCGGAGGGGTTGCTGACCGGGGCGCGGCGGCTCCACAGAGGCAGGAGGAGACTGCAGAAGCAGCCCTGCTTGCTTCCCCCTCCTCTCCTGCGGCTCCGCCCAGGGGCGTGGCTGCCGGGCTGGGGGAGGCCCTGTGGCTGTGCTTCCTGTATTTGGAGGAGTGGGCGGAGCAAGCGGAGGCTCGGCTGGGCGGTTGTGGGGTCAGGTGGCAGGGCGTTGGCGTGGGGTCGATGCTATGGCAGCAGCGAGACACGCTAGGGGGAAGGTCCTCGTCGTCCAGGTCCTCCTGCAGAGCATGAAGTATGTGGGAGGAGTTACTGACCGCCGAGAACGGACGCTCCTCCCCCTCTGACATCATCAGCTCGTTGCCGTGACTCTGGCTGCTTCGCTTCCCTCCTCCTCCCTCACTCTTCTCCTCGTCCTCTCGGCGGCTGCGCGGTGGGAGGCTCTCGGCGGCGGTCATCTCACTGCGGCTGCAGCACCTCCTGACGGTGCAGACCACCCTGGTGTCTCCGTCTCGCTCCACCTCCACCCTGCGCTGCACCTCCTCCGTCACACACATCTCCTCCTGCAGCACGTGTCCCGGCTCGGCGCCCAGGCCTCCCCCCGAGGGCTCCGCGCGCCGCCTCACCACCCTCTGGGATGGCAGGAGTGGCAGGAGGAGGAGCTGGAGGAGTGGGTGTGTCTGACTGTGGAGTGGGTGTGTCTGGAGGTCTGCAGCGGCATGGCCGCAGCTTTGCTGTGGGCGGGGTTCTCCCAGAGGTCGTAGGACTGGTCCTGACGCTGGTAGCAGCAGGGGCAGTGGTTCTCCTCTAGGGGGTGCTGTAGAGGCCGGGCCACGTACTCTACAGCCTCCGGGTCACAGGAGCCCGAGTCGGAGCGGCTCTCCGATTGGCCCTGTGGCAGATATGGGGGCTGGGTCTCCTTGAGGGAGCAGCAGTCATTGGTCAGAGAGTCCGATGGGGACTTCTTGATCTGTGTGGACCACAGTAGGGTCTGGTCATTCTGGAGACGGAAGCGCACCCTCATCTCCACGGAGAGGCTGCCATCTTTGTTGACATGGACACGCTTTTCGATGTCGTCGTTCATGATGGCGGCGCGGGCCTGGTTGGGCGGGTGGGAGTGGGAATGGGAGTGGGAGTGGGAGCAGGTGCTGAGGCCGTTGGGGAAGGACTTCTCAGAGGAGAGGGAGTAACGCGTGGAGCGGTTGGAGGAGTCGGAGCGAGGGTGGATGATGCTCTTCTTGGTCTCCAGACCAAAGTTAACTAAGGAAGAACAGAAATAGATAGAAAAGGGAAAGAGAAAAAGAGAGAGATCGTAAGAAAACCACAGTGAACATTTAGTGTCATCGTGCTTCACCCTGACCCCTGACCTTTGACCTACCGCTCTTCTTGCTCTCATGCCCCTCACTGCACATGCTGGTCCCCGAGCGAGGGGCCGTCTGGACTGGGGAGCGGGTCCCATTAGCAGGTGTCCTGGTCCCGTTGCCGGGCGTCCTGGCACCGTTGCCGGGCGTCCTGGCCCCGTTGCCGGGGGTTCTTGGCCCCAGGCCTGGAAGCTTCTCATCAGAGCTCTTCCTCAGGAACTCCACCAGCAGGGGGCTGAAGGGCTCGCGGCCCACACACACCAGCACGCCAGGGCACGTCAGCAGGCTCTGCACGCTGTCAATCTGGAACACGCACGGAAACACACACACACACACAAGTACACACAGACATGGACACATGTAAGCACACAAGTACACACGCATAGTATCATCTCAGATAAAGAAGAACATGGTAAACATGCTATCAGACACAAACTTGTTTGTGTTTCGGCCGGCAAACAAAACACATACTCCACACACACACACACACACACACACAGAAACGGACACCCGCACGCCGATCTCGTACCTTCCGTCCCTCCATGGTGTAGAGTTTCCTGATGTGACACTGCATCAGCTCCGAGACCTCTTCCAGGAAGGCCCTGAGGCTGTGAGTGGACCGCCGCCCCAGCACCACGCTGCGCCTCACCCCCGGGTCGCTGTTCTTGACCAATAGCACGCGCCGCTGCCGATGAGCCGGGTGGTGTGTGGGCGCCGCGGACGCAGCGGGCGGGCCGTCGGGCCGGTGTGGGCGTCGGCCGTGATGATGCCACACGGCGGGTCGTTTGCCCGCCAGCTCCATGTTGATTGGCTTAGCCTGCCGCCTGTCGGAGCAGAGGTAGCACGCGCCCGTCCTCCAGCTGCTCCAGCTGTTTGATGTTGTGGGTGCCGCGGGGCGTGGTCACGGTCCGCACGCCGAACGGCAGGGGCACCTGCGCACACAAACACGCGTCAACACAGATATCGAATACGTGCACCGATAAAACAGGAACAGGTGGTTAAAAGTGCATCAGAGGAAAGACAAGCTGGAGAATCTGCGGGCGGTCTGGCAGTCTGAGAGGAGCTCCTGGGTGTTAGTCTGACCTTCTGTGATAGGTCATCCAGCAGGGCATCAAAGCATTTAAAGCTGCGTTTGTGGATCGCCATCCTGACCCCACCAAACTGGTTGTCGCCGCTTTTGTAGAAGGTGATTCGCTTAGCCGGGGCGGCGGAGATCACATGGGCGAGGCGTGCGGAGGGGGGAGGCTGGGGGAGCGGTGAGGCATCTTTAAACGGGATGCGGTTGTCCCACAGATCTGCCGGGGCTGGCTGCATACTGCCCTCTCACACAGACCTGTACACACACACACCAAACAAACAAAAACATCTTCATTTATTTCAATTTATGAAGAGAGTTGTCGACCAAACTAACAAAATACAGGGCAGTCCAAATGTTTAATCTCTTCACATTTCCTAACCTGTACAGTTGGATGTAACTACACTCACACAAACACACTCAAACACACACACAAACACACACACACATGCTGTTCTGTAATCTGTAATCGCGACATCAGAGCGTTTGATTGGGGATTCAGGATAACATTGAGCCAAATAGAGCTTTGATCCAGTAATGATGCTGCTCTCTCAGTCTGTCAGTCTGGTTAAATCACCTACTTAACAGCACACCAACACACAACATCCACACTGTAGAAAACCACATATTACATATTATATGATATATATATATGATGATATTTGCTAAAATGTTCCAACTGTCCAGGAATGGAGAGAGAAACCAAAGTTACATTTTTGGACTACCATGGGTATTAACTGTTCTGCGTCTGTCATGTGACTGTGATTTTATTTTTTTTTGTTTTGTGTGTTTACTGTAAACATCAGAAAGATACCACAGATATCAGCAGCAGCTAATCTACATCCAAATGAATGAATGAATTGTAAACCATTAACAATCAAATGAAGACGTTCAATAATATCTTGGTGGTTTAACGTGTGTATTTCTGATGAGTTAAGAGGCTCGCTCTCCAGGCTAAGTTTAGAGAAGAGTTACTGTCGCTCTACCAATCCTATTTGGAGCGTAAACTGCTCAGAGGTCTGCTTCTAGTTATGACATTGCATAACCCCGTAGAATCAAGTCTCCACCTGCCACACAAACACACACACGCGTACATTAACAAATATACATACAGCAGACATGGTAATGGTGTCAAACAGGTCAGTACAGCATGAACACCCCTTCCTCCTGGCATCCATCTATATTCCAGATGTTTGCCACCAGACAGACCACCTGATAAAGCCCCTCACTCTCCTCCCTTCAGCTTTCCCTCTTCCCTCCACTCTCAGACACACACACACACACACACACACACACACGCACATTCACCCACCCTCTCAAACACACACACAAATACAACCCATTTTCTCAAACGCACACACAAACATACACACAAACACACTTTTAACACACCATTTCAAACACACACACCAAACACACACACACTCCACCCACCCTCTGTAAATGCACACACACACACACACACACACCACACACACACACAGGTCCAGCGGTGGACCAGGTGATTCCAGTATTCTGACCTGAATCTAGGCCTTCAGCTGAGGATTACTGCTCCTCTACCCTACCTCTCCCTGCACTCCTTAAACTGTTCTCCCTGCTCAGCCCATAATAGGCAACTTAATCCAACAACAAGTAAGGTTAACAGTACACGACCACACACATGCCCACGGTTTGAGGCGAAACATTAATCAAACAGAGATCATTGATACATTGATGAGATTTACATCCATCACTGTCAGAAGAAGCAAAGACTCCAGGTGATATCAGTGAACACACCAGCTCCTCTCCTGAGATGTCCTGTCACTGCACATGACAAGATAACAGGCTTCTGGAGCTACATCTTCTGAATCGACAAATAATAACAACCGGCTCCTGATACAGAACACAAATACTGCCCGACTTGTCAACAACACTCATAAACACTACACGATCGTCTTAGCTATTACAGTGATCAAGCTGTTCTCACAACCAAAACTGGACTCTACATCTTAACAGTAACTCCTATCTGTCCCAACCACCAGCAATGTTACTCACATAGTCAGGAAACATGATGCACCCAGGCAGAAGCTGTATATAGGGAAGTCCTTGAGCTTCAATCGGCCCCAGTTCTTACTGCCACTGTCAGGCTGCCGTGAGAGTGTATGAGAGAGTGTGTGTGTGTGTGTGTGCAAGCTGCGTCTCTGTTAGTGGTAATGAAGAAGAGCGTTAGCCTAGCCACGTTCAAACGGCCTCCTCCTCTAAGATGGCTGCTAATAATCTGGACACAGGATGAGAGGAGGGAGGGAGGGAGGAGGAAAGAAGAGGACAGGGGAGGAGGAGGAGGAAGGCCAAGGATAGAACGCAAAGCCTCCATAATCACCTGTGATCTGAGTGGGTCAGAGCTAGAGAGGAGGGTGAGGGGGGGTGAGGCTTGAAGGTGCAATAGGTATAGAGCAGCGTGCACGGGGCAGCTCAGAGAGAGGAGAGCTGAAAAGCTGAAAACACATGGAGAACTCCACCGTCTCCGCCCCCGCCTGAGCTTCAGGGAAGACAGGAGGTCTGAAGACAGGAGGTCTGAAGACAGGAGGTCTGAAGACAGGAGGCCTGAAGACAGGAGGCCTGAAGACAGGAGGCTCTGAAGACAGGAGGTCTGAAGACAGGAGGTCTGAAGACAGGAGGTCTGAAGACAGAGGTCTGAAGACAGGAGGTCTGAAGACAGGAGGTCTGAAGACAGGAGGTCTGAAGACAGGAGGTCTGAAGGAGGTCTGAAGACAGGAGGTCTGAAGACAGGAGGTCTGAAGACAGGAGGTCTGAAGACATGAGGTCTGAAGACATGAGGTCTGAAGACAGGAGGTCTGAAGACATGAGGTCTGAAGACAGGAGGTCTGAAGACAGGAGGTCTGAAGACATGAGGTCTGAAGACATGAGGTCTGAAGACAGGAGGTCTGAAGACAGGAGGTCTGAAGACAGGAGGTCTGAGGACAGGAGGCCTGAGGAAGGCTGCAGTACAGTAGCTCCACAACTCGGGTTCAGGCCATCATTAAAACCTAGTGTCATGTGACTTTATAACATCCTATTACTTGATGCTATAGAGGTCTATAATAGCCCCTGATGCCTTAAAATATGGGTTTATAACCTGCTATTTTATAACGTAATGACAGGTGGTATGCATTTATACGAGCCAAAGAGTTCATGAAGATCCATCTCTCTTTCTGCCTCTTTCTCTAGCTCACTGTAATTGATAGCAAGGCAAACAGCCCAGTCCTACATGTAGTTGTGTTGCATAGTGGAGGCGTTATGAGGGAGAAGTCAGTCGAGGTGTCCTGAGGAGCTGGACAGTACACCTGATCATTGGACCTGCCAGGTGAAAAGCTTTATTTTGATTGCATGGCTGTTAGAGATTAACTTCTTAGACGTGAGAGCACAGCCTGGACTGTCACACAAACACACACACACACACACAGTGCGGTGATTAGAAAATTACAGATTATCCAGTTGGAGAAGGGCAGTCAGACACAAACACACACACACAAACACACACACAGGCACACACACACACTGGCACTGTGAAGGGTGTCTAACCAGTAGTCTGCATCAGGGGCTCACTAGCTGGACCTGATATACAATATGGATGGAGAGAGAGAGGCTGAGAGAGAGAGTGTGAGAGAGAGAGAGAGAGAGAGAGAGTGTGAGAGAGAGAGAGAGAGAGAAGAGAGAGAGAGAGATAGAGACGAGAGATAGAGATAGCTATCGCTCTAGCTAGATCAGCGAGAGCATACGCAGAGCAGATCCATACAGACATACAGACAGACAGACAGACAGACAGACAGACAGACAGACAGACAGACAGACAGAGATAGACAGAGAAGTGAGGGACAGACAGAGAGAGAGAGAGAGAGAGAGAGAGAGAGAGAGAGAGAGAGAGAGAGAGAGCGAGAGAGAGAGGTTGATTGAGCCCCCTGGTGGCTGGTGCTGGTGCTGCGTATATGAAAGACCAGGTGATGCTGAGGAGTACTAACCCACCTTCTTCTCAAGCAAGCCTTGTCACCTGACAAACAGAACACCTGGTAAAACATCTCCTTCAACCCAAATCCTAGGGCAGCTACATCTGGTGTGGTGCTTGATCTGATATCATGAAGGTTAGGACGCTGTGAGTATACACTAGGATTGTGAACAGACATCACAACATAAAAAGTACAGGGGTGCAGTGGTGTATGTTCTACCAGCTTTGGGAGCAGACACATGCTCCACTAGTTATGAGACAGGACTTCAGAGAGATGGGGGAGGGAGACAGAAAGAGAGAGAGAGAGAGAGTAGAGAGAGAGAGAGAGTAGAGAGAGAGCTAGAGAGAGAGAGAGAGACGATCGAGAGCGAGAGACAGAGAAAGAAGGGAGAGATAAATGTGTAGGTGGGTCCCTGGGCACTCTAGGCACTAACAAATAAAGGAGGAGTGTGACAGCCTTTCGATTTCCTATTATGACAGAAACTAGACAGCCAAACCTCCCAATGGAGGCCTCAGAAGACCACTGAGAAGTGAAACACAGGGAGCTTTACAGGCACAGACTCCACCAGTGAATGTTTAACACTGTTTTAGTTATACTGCTTTGTTGTTCCTTGATCTGCATCTAAAATCGTGTAAGGTACTAAAAATAGGTGTCCCCTCTTCCCACTCTGCTTTGCTGTCTCTCTGACCCTCATCACTTATACTGAGCCGTGACTCACCAAATTCAGAGGTCCTACATGTAAACAACTGGACCAGGGCCTGGTTTTAACACACACACAAAAGCACACTCACGCACACACAAGCCTTGCAGCACCTCACTTATCTATCTCCCAAAGCTCTGGTAACAGGTACAACAAACAGGTTGTTCAGCACAGCTTACCGTAATTGAAGCATTTCCCGGCAAAACTCCATCTTCTAATACTCCAGAAATTCCTATCGGGATTATTTTAAAGAAAATATGTTTAATTCTGATGAGAGGTGTGTATTTCACACCCCTAGCCCACCTCAGTCCTTCAATGGGTATATTAGTGCGCGAGCTAGAATCCTTGAACCGCACATGCGATTAACTAATTTATGGGTCAGTTATCCGAGTAGCGCGTGGGGACAGCCTATCTGCTCCTTGATATCTTTCAATTAATGTTCAGCACAAAACCGGGAACTGTCCGTCGCATTGTTCTCATCGCTCGTTTCATTTCTCAAACTAATTATTATCCACGCGCTTGTGGAAGAGAGGAGACGTGGGGGAGGAAGAGGGGGATTCATGAGAAAGAGGATTAGAGACATGCCTGAGCCATCTGTGTTGATGGGGAATTAACAAAAGCTACTGTGCCTTACTGCAGACGAACACACTCAGGGTCAGACTTTACAACAGGCAATTTAGGATTTTTTATTACAAACCGTGCGTTTTATATGCCTAATGTTTTATTGTCTTAGCCTATGATAGCCTACAATAGATCTTCCACATGAGAGAAAATAATTCTAAACTAACAAATAAAAAGATGACGCTATGTTGGTGTAGGGATGGCGGAATAATTATTACAGCAAATAGGCCAACAAGTAATTTTTGTACCGTATTCTGTACCAGTCTTTTGAAAAGTCTGAAGCTGACGTCACTAGTCACACCTGTCACTTGCACTTTGGTTACCCCTAGCAACGAAAGCTCCCCAGTCCCCACGTAGAAAGCCCTGGACAACTGCAATGGCTGCCTTATCAGAGTCTGAAATGGGAAATATAACAAAACTTCAGGTATCTGAATAACGGAGATGAGTACTGAAGGAAAGAATGTGGTCAAGCTATAGCCTAGGTAATAAAACACAAAATACATCAGGATCAGAGTCAGCTAGCTAAATGGGAAACAACTTAAAACGGGCAACACAACACACAGTAGAGCTATAGCTAGCTCGTTAGCCTACAGTACTACTGTACTAGTGCGACAGCACACTTGGGCAGGATCATAACCGTGAAAATCCGCAACGTTAACAGAACTGGCAGAATATCCGACGAGGAGTTTGCGTGTTTTCCCACGTGACTCAATGATGATCAAGCAACAAGTTAACCGACTAAACAAACTATATACATCAAACAGCTTGAATCATTGTGTTCTATTAAATATTAGCATACTCTCATGGAGCCAGCAATCAAAAAGCAAACCGATGTCTTCTTACCGTATGTGGCCCTGCATCCCCGGCAGTCCGCCCATCAATCGCAGACAAGTGCATTTCGCACAGCCGTGCTCACGAGTCTGCGCTCCACACATTACACATAGCCTACTTATGATAACGTTATGTTTTCATTTGATAAAAGCACTGAAACATTGCATTAATAACGATATCATTGCACATTTGACGTATGAATACTAAGACAAATAGTTTAAGTAGTCTATTAGTATGAGGGGCCGTTTAGGAAATAATTCAGACTGTCCTTACACAAACACATATGAAACACATAGCCTAAACATATGAAACGTTCACACACATTCATACTACTGTCACTCAAACCCTTTATTTTATAATTAGAGCTATTTCCTAAACAGACCCTTATATATGAAAACATTAAGTGTACTGATGATGATGATGATGTTTGTGTTGTAATGGATCAGAGAGAAGAGGGACTTTTTCGGCTAAGCCGCCACTTCTCATGGACGGAGTTCTCAGGGGACGAAACTCAGGTGCTCGCCCATCAGCAGTTTGTTTATGAAACCACCATGTTTGCTGCCGCAAGAGGTCTCTGCTGGTCTGAGGTGACATCCGTGGCCAGAATGTCCAAAGACCTCTTCCCTGAGCTCAAAGGTCAGTTCTGGAAGAGCCATGCAGCAAGTGGATCCTTGCACTTACAGTATCTACAGTACAAGCCTTGTATTAGTTCACACTGCACAGTCTGGGTGCAATGCACTGCATCTATCTCACTAATTGATTGAAGACAAATAAGGTCACATTTGAGAGCCAATCTCTTTTTGTCTACAGATTTGGACCCATCTGGAATAGTTTCCCTGATCGAGGGTAGGTTGTTGGAATATTTGCCCCGTCTCAACGCCGTCCATCACACAACACTTCTCCACTTCCTCTCTGAAACCTGCGTCACTAGGCAACGGCTAATTCAAGCTGTGGTGGGCGGAGCTGGTAACCTGTCAGTCGTTCAGAAACAGCTGGAGGTCCAGGTACCCCCCCCCTACCCCTACCCCTAAATCAGGTAGGGTGTACTCTGACCGGTTATTCTCTGTAAAGAAAGTGTTCATTCATTGAAGTGTATTCATTTGTTTTTCATATTTCTAATTAACTACCTGCTTTAACTACTAATTTCCAAGTACCCAACTACCTACCTTCTACAGTACCTAACCTCCTTCCTAGTACATCATTATCTAATCAACTTCCCACTACTTAACTAGTCTCCTTCTACCTCCCTACATTCCTAGCGTCTAACTACTGTCTTCCTAACTACCAGGGCACCGATGTGGATCATTGGGAGCGCAAGCGTGCACATTCACATCTGGCCGCCATCGAGAAACTGAAGGAAGAGGAGCTGGAGCATCTCAGAAAGGGGTCAGAGGTCATTCTGGAAGAGCTGGACATCCCTCTGGAGGGGAAACTGGACAAAGATGTAAATGTACACACACCTCCCTGCTATCAGTGGGCTTACTGCTGCCCTTGTAGAGTACCCCTGAAGTGTTGTGTGTGTGTGCTGCTGCATAAACCTGCTGTGTTGTCTCTCCAGGCCGTGATGGAGCTGGTGCGAGGTGTTTTGAGGGCCAGGGGAGAGCTGCTGCTGGGGAGACTGTTGAGAGAAAGCAGCCTGGTCTACGACCTGCTGGAGCTCAAACTGCAACACACCACTCTGGCCACCAGGGGGATCCCACCACACACAGGTCACGCTGCCGGCGGCGCTGACCTCGCAGGCAGTGGGACTGGCCCTGCACACACAGCCAAAGCCAAGAAGAAGTGAGAGCTGTCTGGGAGTGGAGCAGGAGCTGTTCTGTTGGAGGAAGCCAGGGTCACATGCTAGAGTCAACATACTGACTAAAGCATAACACGCTGTCCATTGATAGTGTTCATTTTCAT
This sequence comes from Mallotus villosus, assembly GCA_903064625.1. Classification (NCBI taxonomy): domain Eukaryota; kingdom Metazoa; phylum Chordata; class Actinopteri; order Osmeriformes; family Salangidae; genus Mallotus; species Mallotus villosus. The sequence goes on from CAEFZP010002065.1 coordinate 648,570, forward strand.
ATTAGTTTAAAACCCCAAAAAAAAAGTGTATTAACATTGATATGTATGCAAGTGCATTATGTCCATACCATTTAATGCCTTTTTGTTATAGATAGAAATAGAAACAAGTAGGCTACACACATTCTAATATTTAATTTAAAAAAGTATATTTTGGTTTGACAAACAATTACATAAATAACTGCAGTACTTGTTTCAATTCGAGATCCATTCATTGTCGGACTGTGGAGTGTCTAGCTTGCCCTCTATTGGGTGAATACCGAAAGCTTCAGTACTATGGGATCCAAGAGATAAGTAGCATTTCAATAAAATAATTTAACCCTCAGAACTCCATAAGCTACATTCAGAACACACCAGAGAAGAAACTTAGCACTGGTATCACAATGATCCACTCTGTAACAACCTCCAACAACAAAACACATAATAAATAAGTTAAACATCAAAAAACAGAACAGACCTTCAGAAAAAACCTTCAACCTATGGCTCTAGCATCATTACGATATATATATAGCCTAAAATATACATTTACAGTATAGGGTCCACAAGCCTGAGACCACTAGTCAAGATATTTCTATATTGCATTTGTTTTGAATGTTATGAAAATGTGTATCAGCTTCATTTTAAGGGAAAAGTTGAATCTTTGCCAAACCTTTCCTGAATATATTGGTATGTCCTTTTTTTGCTTTAATGAGGCATGGAGCATGCATGGAGTCCTGGGAAACCTGATGACCCATGCTAAGTGTATATTATATATATTCAACCAGTGTATGTCTAACACAAGTGCCATCCCAGATCAAATGCATCCTTCGGATAACATCAGTATAACTAGCGGACACTGACATCAGGCCACTACGGTTTAAGCACCAGTTACTATGGATACGGCACCCCGTAGCTGTGGTTACGGCACCCCGTAGCTGTGGTTACAGCACCCATAGCTTTGGTTATAAAAAGCATCCTCATGGTTCGTGGGAGTTGCGAGTACAACTGTACAGGACTAGCTGGACGACTAAAATCAGTGAAAAGGCAAGCAGAAACCACCAGGAACGCCAACCAGCTGCTAGGTATTTGACATGACGCCTAGGCAGGAGTGTCTAAAAAACGAATGCTTGCAAATCTAGAAACAGAAATATTTGTCAATTCTAACATACTCAGAAACCAAGCCCTTGGGTTAGCCTATGTAAGCAAATTTATCGTAAACAATAAAGTAGCTTATGTTTCTTTTAGAAAGAGATTTGGTTCTATTGTTTGTCTCCTGGCCCTTTGGGTTGAAACACACTTTACTCTATATCTGCGGCAACAACCAGGAAGTCCGTTTAAGGTCTGGGAGTCAGACCTCGGCCGGCTTTAGTTGGCGCGTGCCAGCCGGTTACCAGGGGTGATGTGAGTGAGCATCGTCTGGACAAGTTCCGGAAGGTCGTATTCGTGCTTCCACCCCCCAGTCCCGCCGTGCCGCGCTGTCTTCAAACGCCATTGGCCAGCTGTCCGCTAGGGGGTTGGGAATGGAGAACACTAGGTAAACATCTTTAAACTATGAAGCCATGGATCTCGCGAGAATGGACACTGCACTAGCATTCACTGCCAACAGGCGCTGCACTATATCAGACAAATATACAGTAGGTATACTTAATGTAGGTAGAGTTACTGTAATTACTATAGAAACAATGACATAACACCACTCACATCCGGCACACCCCTCACCTCACATCCAGCACACCCCTCACCTATAGCCTGTCTAACTGGGTCCACGTTGTACGTGACCCTCAACTCAGGCAGCACCTTCTGCATCTCCACAGCCAGCTCGTGGGGAGTGAAGCTCATGGCGTTGATGTTGTAGGTGCGAGAGGCCAGGGCCTCGGCGGGAGCCTCCATGACCTCCAGCGTGGCCCTCAGGCAGTCATCGATGTACATCATGGGCAGCCTGGTGTCGCTGCGCAGGTTACACTCAAACCTGCCGCTCTTCACCGCCGCGTGAAAGATCTGGACAGCGTAATCTGGGAGGAGGAGGAGGAGGTGGAGGGAGGGGGTTACGGGAAAGAGTGAGGAAGAAGGGGGGGTTATTACGTCGCTAGAAAAGTGACTTTGGACTCGGGAGAGACAGATGGAGTTTCCCTCATTTACGTAACAGAGGAGAGGTTTGGAGGGGTGTGTGGGGGGGGCGGAGAGGTTGTGGTGAGGGTGGGTTCTCACCTGTGGTGCCCCCACCAGGCTGGGAGTCAGCAGAGATGATCCCTGGGTACCTGAGACAACGGAAGTCCAGCCCATACCTGTGGTGATAGTACTGACAGAGAACACCGGGGGATCAAGTGGAGGTGTGTGTATATTGTTTGGCTGATTGTGTGTGTCTTATATGTTTGTGTTGTTAGTGTGTGTGTGTTACCTCTCCCATCAGCTCAGCGTGGACTTTGGAGACACCATAGATGGTGCGAGGCCTCTGCACACACAGCTCAGGGGTGGGGTCCCTGGGTGAGGAGGGCCCGAAGGCTCCGATAGTGCTGGGGACAAACACACGAAGACCATGTTCTGCTGATATGTCTAATATGTTATGGAAACCTACGGAAAGAGGGAAAGAGTTAGTGAGTGTGTGTTTGTGTGTGTATGTACTCCTCAGACACCCAATTCCCCACCGTACCTGTGATGTTGACCTGTCTAGCCAGGTTTACGTTCTCCTCTCCCACAGCAGACAGCACAGCAGAGTAGTGGACCAACCAGCTGATGTTGTTGTTAACCACAATCTCCCTCAGGTTCTTACAGTCCAGGATGTCAGAGTAGATAAAGGGCCCTGCGGAACGCAGTGCGTGTTCTAAGTCTGCACAGACTCACTGCATCCATGGTACTCTTGACAAGTCGGGAGGCATAATGTACATACCACTGTGGTAGACATCGTTGGGCGGCATTCTGATGTCTGACAGAATCACATTGTTGCTCCCAAATCGTTTCCTAAAAGAACCAGTGAGGTGTAAGAAAAAACTAAATGGCCCTCCATATTGCAACTTCCAAATAAAGGTTGGGCAATTTTAGCGAATCAGAAGAGGTTATGCAAATTCCCTACCGCAGCAGCTTGGCAAGCCCCACCCCCAGCTGGCCCAGCCCCCCTAGAACACACAGGATAGAGCTATGTTGTCATGGACACCCCATCTACCTGTTGCTATGGAAACCCTGCATGAAACCAGTGCTGGCAACCAAACTAATCGAAGATGCAGGGCAGACTCTCGACAATAATATTTATTGTTTGGATAATTTTGACTATAAACGATTGGAAAGTTGCTTACCTGTTATGAGGACTTTGGGATGTTCGGTATCCGTTAATGCCGAGGAGTGAATGCCAGCCACGAGACTGACCTGAGACTGGGGGGAAAGGATGCTACGCACTGTTTTTAGCGGCCTGATGATGCTGTTCCTTGTCGGTAACGCACATCGTGACACACCACTCAACCCGGCCACAATCATCCTAGTACAAAATGCATAACTTCAGAAATGATACACACTAATGTAAACGCCTTATTTGGCTACCACGCAAGCGCTATACGATCAGCTAACGTCGACTGGCTAGCGCGTCCTATCTAGTTGCAAGTGACATTAAGCAGCAAATCTTACCAGGCCAGCTCATGCTAGCAAGCTAGCTAATTTGTTACCGTACTTGTCGCTTAAAACACGTAATCCAGCTAAGTGGCTGCATAGTACAAAACACTCTGGTTTGACTACAGTTGTATTGCCTTTTCAAACGTATCAAACTAATGTATTAAAAGTGGCTTGCAAGTCATGACTTTGGCGTAACTACAGCCATGCACAGGCTAACGTTAGCGTACTAGTCTGTACACAGTAAAGTAGGCTACTCACCCTTGGCTTGATGACAGCTGCTACTGTATGCTGAACGGGTCGAATAGTTTCTAGCTAGAGTACTACGTTACAGTTGGCTAAATGTTCTATACCCCAGCGATCTATCTCAACAGGAGAGTGTCGGGGGCCTTAATGTAAGACTCACAACTTTTTACTTTGGTAATCCTGTATTGTGATTGAGCTAGCTACCTAGCTTTAGTGACTGTGTTCCGCGTGGCCTCGCGCTACTCCAGCAAGGAGGAGCTCGTGTTTACTTGGAATATGTCGCTTTCTGATTGGGTGATGATCCAGATTGGATTTAATGCCAGGTGCACAATGATAATACAATACAGAAAAACGTGATTGATTTTTATTTATGCTATCCAGAACTGAGACATTGTTGGCAACCAGATTATTCCCAATCCCCAATTATTACGTTTTTCTAGTAGGAGCATATGTCGTAGTAGGCCTATACGGACCCCATTCAGTCTCTCTAAAATCGATCGCTCTCTAGAGAGACAGGGAGAGAGGAGAGGAGAGCGAGAGCGAGAGAGGAGAGCGAGAGAGAGAGAGAGAGAGCGAGAGAGAGAGAGAGAGAGAGAGAGCGAACGAGAGAGGAAGAGAGAGAAACGAGAGAGAGAAAACAAAAAGAGAGACAGAGAGAGAGAGAGAGAGAGAGAGAGAGAGAGAGAAGAGAGAGAAAAAAGAGAGAGAGAAAAAAAAGAGAAAAAACAGAGAGAGCGGAGAGAAAAAAAAGCAGAACAAAAAAGAGCTCTAGTGAGAGCTAGATCTCTATCCCCCACCCATCTATCTCTCTCTCTCTCCCCCCCCCTCTCTCTCTCGCTCTCATATCCTACCGTGACGGCTGCAGACACTGAGTCTCCCACTCTTTTCTTCAGCCACAGTGATGCTGCAATGGTAGTCATGACAACAGAGACTAATCCAGTGGACTCTGGGAGAAAAAAAGGGACGGATTGAGCAAAAGAGAAAGAAGAAGAGAAAGGGGGGGGGGTATAGAAGAAAAGGGTGTTAAGGAGGAACAGATGTGTCAATGGGGAAATCAACCAGCATCTCCTTCCATTCCCTTGTCGCCAGTTTATGGAACCAAACACACACACACACACATGCATTACCCCCTTGGCACGTCTCTAACATATGTTCTGGATGATTAGGTTGGCTGAGCTGTGGTTGGGGGTATTGGTGGGGGGTTAAAGCCCTTCTTCAATCAAAGGCTGCAGTGCTCCATCTTTGGAACCAAACGACATTTTGAGTGGTCTCACATTTTGAGTGGTCTTAAAATGTAGGCTTCACAAGTAACTCGAGACAAAGTCTGAATCACGATATCGTGCACGTCATGCCATCGGCATACTCTGCTCATCTCATTATCATCATCATATCTCTCTCATGGTCTCTCTTCTCTCTCTCTCTTCTCTCTCTCTCTCTCTCTATCTCTCTCTCTCTCTCTCTCTCTCTCTCTCTCTCTCTCTCTCTCTCTTTCTCTCTTTCCAGTATGACTCTTTCGAATGTAGGCCTATGACTGTAGTCGCGTGTGTACGTCCGCGCGCACGCGCGTGCAGATGTGGACGCTGTGATTCAAGTCTATAACCATAGGGGGCGGAATGTGTTTGTGACTTAACTGAGCACACCATAGATGGCTCGAGCTGCGGAAAGGACCGGACAGCGGTGCTTGTGCCCTAGTTTGCAACCAGAGTGAATGGACGGAATGATGCGTGTGTGAAGCGTTTCTTGCTTCACCGGGAACATATAGCTGGAAGGGGAACGCACGTGCCAAAATGCCACAGAGAGTTTGAGAAGCAAAATTAATTGGGTGTCCGGACACACATCTCACGACGTGAGATGCATTACGTCATAACCCACCGTCGCCCTAGATGACCGTGCGCGTAGGAAGGCAAGGGATGCGGGGCTTGTGTAGAACGAGAACGGATTCCGCTGCAACTCGCGGTCGTCCGGTGCCAGTGGAGGTGGAGTGGGAGCCGCCGTCGTGCGGCCGCTGGGTCTAATGGCTCCACGCGCCCCGGGAGAGACAGAGACACAGTCACCGCGGCAAGAGAGGGACAGGTATTTGGGAAGTGACGCATCTGCCACTTTCTGGGAAGAAGAACGGTGTGTGTTTTGGATAGGAAAGGGAACATGGCCGCGCAGTCCGACGGAAGCACAGGGGTTATATGCGGGTTTGCGCAGCTCTATGAAGGGGACGCGGACGAACCTTTGGACTCGGCGGCAATTCACATTTGCCAATGCTGCCGAACCTCTTCCTGCTACTGGGGCTGCCGCTCCGCCTGTTTGGGGTCCCTGCTCGGAGGTAGCCCGCCGGGGATTGGGGGGCCCGGGGTCAGGGAGACGCACTGTCCGCCTCACGAGCGCCTGTGGCTGGACTGCCTGTGGATTATCCTCGCTCTTGTGGTGTTCTTCTGGGACGTTGGCACAGACTTGTTTCTCGCGGCGGACTATTATTCGAGACAGGACTATCTGTGGTTCGGTCTTACACTGTTCTTCGTGCTCGTGCCGTCTGTGCTGGTCCAGATTTTGAGTTTCAGATGGTTTGTTCAGGATTACACGGGGGGAGGGCTCGGGGCGGTTGAGGGGCTAACAAAACGAGGGTCTGTAGGACTGGCTACAGTTTATCCCGGGAGAGACCGGGTCAAGCTGGCATCGGTGTGGCTGTGGCAGGCCACCATACACATATTGCAGCTGGGGCAGGTGTGGAGGTAAGGACATTTCTCTTTCTTTCTTTCATTCTTTCTTTCTCTCTCTCTCTCTCTCTCTCTCTCTCTCTCTCTCTCTCTCTCTCTCGCTCTCTCTCTCGCATATGCATACAAACACATTGTTCGGGGTTAAGTGGCTAAAAGAACAGCACGTCCGCTCGATGTTGCTGGAGCTGAAAACTGTCTGACAGGCAGGATGGGGGAGGGAGGGTGATTGGGTTTGTGCGTGTGTGTGTGTGTGTGTGTGTGTGTGTGTAGTGTGTTTTTGTGTGTGTGTGAAAATGGGGGACAAACCTTTTCTTCTGGCCGTCTTTCATACAACCATCCTGATGTGTTCACAAAGTGATTTTTTGGGGGTTGGCTGAGGAGCTGTCCATGGTCCTGAATGGCTATAGTTCTGTTAGTCAGGGTGGGAGCCAGGACATTGCACGTGACTGTGTGTGAGCGTGGATTTGTGTGTGAGAGGGAGAGAGTATGTATGTATGTGTGAGTGAGTGCGTGAGAGAGAGTGTGTATGTGTAGTATGTGTTCTCAGTGGAAAAACGGTGTTGTCACGGCTCACACTGAGACCCACAGCATGCACAGAGAGTACAAAAAGAAAAGCATCTGTGCTCCTGGCAACTCTCTCTCTCTCTCTCTCTCTCTCTGTCTCTGTCTCTCCCCCCCCCCTCTCTCTCTCTCTCTCTCTCTCTCCCCCCCCTCTCTCTCTTTCACACACACATACATGGATACACACGATTATGTCATATTTGGATAAAGCGGAGGTGATAATTGTGATAATTTGTGTTAGGCGTGTTTGGCTGGGTTCTCTGTGTGTATGTGCATGTTTGAGCGTGTGTGAGTGTGTGTTTGTGTGGGTGGGTGGGTGGGCCACTTAGTGAGCTTCACAAGACAGGCACTACATTACCCTTCCCTTCAGGTATTTATCGATCTAACAATTCCGGATGAGTGAAAGCCCAAAGCTCTGATGGAAACATCACCCATCATAACACGTGCAGAACAGGGGTGTAGTCATGACTACACATCCGCTGTAGGCCATGAGTATGTTGCGGTTGATTTGTGTTCCAAATTTTTCTTACACACACGGACACACACACAAACACACACTTGCAGTCTGTCTCTCCACCCCCTTCTTTTCTCCTCCTTCTCTCCCTCCCCCACTCTCTTTTTCTCAAATGATTCTTTAATGGTGTCCGTGTGCCTAAGGGAAAAGAGGAATGGACTGAAGAGTGTGTGTGTGAGAGTGTGTTTGTGTGTATGTGAGAGTGTGCTTGAGTATGAGCGTGTTTGTGTGAGCAGGATTGTGTGTGAGCGTGCTTGCTTGCAGCATATGTTTCTGCTCGTGAGATAGGGGCTGATAGGACTGTGGTTTTTGAATAAGGATTACTTACTCTCTTGCATAGCAAGTTACATCTGTGTGTGTCTCCCTCTCTCTTTCTCCCTCGCCCGGTCTCTCTCTCCTCTCTCTCCCCTTCTCTGTCTGTCTCTCCGCTGAAACCACATCCTATCTTCCCCAGTTGTCCTTGTAGGTGGGTTTAGGTCTACTCTCTGCTGGGTGTGTGTGTCATGTTTGTAGGGTTAAATACTTCCCAACATGAGTCACTGAATGGACTCTCCCTCTAATGGGGGTTGTTTAGAATGGTACAGTCTGATTGAGATAGATAGATCAGTGTGAGATGGAGGGAGGGGGAGAGAGTGGAATAGTGAAAAAAAGAGCTTGCACATACACAATACGAGTAAAAGGGGGAGGGGAACAGGGTGGGAGGGAGGGATAGAGAGAGCGAGGGAGGGAGGGATGGATGGAGAAGGAGAAGAAGGAAGGAGAAAGAACAGAGATGCAGTAGTTACAGTCTACAAGAGCTCTCTCTGGTGTGGTCCACATGGTGATGACCAGACAGAGATATGTCTCATTATTCCCCCGGTCAGAACACAGTGCACTAATACACATCCAGTCCATCTGCTCCTGCAGCACTGGCTTGGTGTTTTTCAGCTTTTACTTGACTAAATGTTTGTGTTTTCGCATGTGTTACGCAGCCATCTGGACTGTATCATAAGAGCTCATTTCATATGACATAAATAATTCACACCCCACTTAGAAACACACATATACACACGCAGTCAACAGACTCAGCTCAGGGCACTATGTAACAGATATTATTCATGCAACACATGACGTATATGCACACACACACACACACACGTACACAATTCAGCAGTTTTCTCCTCCAGTAGTACGAACAGACCACCTTCCTCTCAGTCTCACTACACTGTCGCCTCCTCTCCCCACACTCGTTCACTTCCCGCGGGGGCACGCCACACCTAGATTTAACTAGTCATCAATGCCCCCCGGGCCCAGTCGAGCTTGACCTGTATCGACCTCTGAACCCCCCAGGTACATCCGGACGCTGTACCTGGGGATCCAGTCCCGGAGGCAGCGGCAGCACCAGAGGCGCTGGTACTGGGCCATGATGTTCGAGTACGCAGACGTGAACATGCTGCGTCTGCTGGAGACCTTCCTGGAGAGCGCCCCTCAGCTGGTGCTGCAGCTGTGCATCATGATCCAGGAGAACAAGGCGGAGACGCTGCAGTGTGGGTTAACACACGCATGCTGTACACGCACACACACCCATACTGTACACGCACACTCACTCACACACGCAGGGTCATGCACAGACACACACACTCACAAACACACACATGCACACCTATGTTTGTAAAAGCAGATATATAGTATAAGGTAAATGCTATGCATGCAGGCACGTTCGCCCTCACGCATACAAGCACATATACACTCATACATTATACAGTACACACAGTATGTACAAGAGAAAAAATAACACACACACACACACACACAATGTGGACCTCCCGCAGGACTCAATCATTAAATTCACACAACCATATATCAACTGACCTCTCCCCCTGGTGTTTGTGTGTGTATTCTTGTGTGTGTACGTGTGTGTGCCTGTGTACCTATGTGTGTGCGTACGTGTGTGTATATCCCTGTATGGGTGTTTATGTACGTGCGTGCGTGTGTGTATGTGTGTGTGTGTGTGTATGGTGTGTGTGTGTACGTGTGTATCCCTGTAGGGTGTTATGTACTGCGTGCGTGTGTGTATGTGTGTGTGTGTGTATGCGTGTGTGTGTGTGTGTGTGCAGGTGTGTCATCTCTGGGCTCCCTGCTGTCTCTGGCCTGGGTGCTGGCCTCCTACCACAAGCTCCTGCGTGACTCCAGGGACGACCAGCAGAGCATGAGCTACCGGGGCGCCCTCCTGCACCTCTGCTGGCGCCTCTTCACCATCTCGTCCCGCGTGCTCTCCCTCGCCCTCTTCGCCTCGCTCTTCCACCTCTACTTCGGCATCTTCGTGGTGCTGCACTGGTGCGCCATGGCCTTCTGGGTGATCCACGGGGGCACAGACTTCTGCATGTCCAAGTGGGAAGAGGTGCTGTTCAACATGGTGGTGGGCGTGGTGTACGTCTTCTGCTGGTTCAACGTGAAGGAAGGGAGGAGTCGCTACAGGATGGTGGTGTACTACTCTGTGGTGCTGGCCGAGAACACCATCCTGACTGGCCTGTGGTACGTACTGAGCTGGAGCCTCCATCTGCTGGGTCGGTCTGATCTGTGTGTGAAAGATGAATGTGTAGGACGTGTTTGTGTGAGTAGGTCTATGTGTGTGTATGACAGGTGCGTGTGTTCCAGGTGTGTCTAACAGGTGTGTGTGTGTGTGTCCCAGGTATGCGTACAGGGACCCCGCGGCGACAGATTCCTACGCCGTCCAGGCGCTGTGCGGCGTTTACCTGACCTTCGCAGGGGGCGTGGCCGTCATGCTCATCTACTACGGCTTCCTCCACCCCGCCCACGCCCACATCCACCCCAGCCCCGCCTCCTCCTGCTGCGCCCAGCTGCTCTGGGGGCTGCCCCTGCCCCCTTCCGCGCCCCCGTCCGCCCCCCCCACCCCGGCTCACCTGGCCAAGTCCCAGAGTGAGGACAACGTGGCGGAAAGCTGCCTCCCGGTGTTCCAGGTGCGCTCCACACCCCCGGCCTCCAGGCCCGAGGGGCCCCTCATCAAGATAGACATGCCCAGGAAGCGCTACCCGGCCTGGGATGCCCACTACGTGGACAGGCGCCTGAGGAGGACCATCAACATCCTGCAGTACATTACCCCCGCAGCAGTGGGCATTCGTTACAGAGACGGGCCCCTGCTTTGTGAACTACTGCAGTACGAATCCTCCCTCTGACACACACACACACACACGTGGAACACATACACTGACACATACTCACCTGTGTAACACATACACGTACTCATACTCATAACACATATGATGACACACACACACCTGTGTAACACATACAATGACACACACACACACACACCCCTGCTCACTCTGACCTCACTCTGGCCATGACTCAGCGTGCTTCTACAGAGAGATGTCTTCAATCTCTCCTTTTCTCTTTTTAAATCTATTTATCTCTCCCTGATCTTCCGCATCTTAATTTTTTCCCGCACTCCTCTGTGAAAAAAATTGAGTGTGAGTTTCCTCCCAGTGAGGACAGCATGTCATCACTTACACCTCAAAGTATTCACCAGTTTAGATCACTACAAAAAAAGATTACATTTAAGAACAAATGTATTTGATACAAACGTTAGGTGGAACACTGTCTTTAGATTAGCCGAGTGAGTGTGTATATATTTTGTATGTACAGATGATGTGTTTTTGTACTCGTGTGTTGTGACTGGACTGGGTTGTGTCTGTAGTAGAGTCTCTCTTGTTACGTTTGTCTGTTGGGGAGGTTGACCAATCACAGTTGCGTACGCTGGGACCATCTGGTTTCTCATGTTCTCACATGGCTGCAAATGTTGGTGATGGAAAGAAAGAAAGAGATATCTGGACATAGAGAAAGGACGAATGGAAAAAAGAGAAAATGGAGTCAAAGAGAATGTAGACAGAATGTCACACAGTGGTCCCCCTGCTGGTTGGAGGTGGTAATGCAAGTTAGCAGAGTTGCTCCACTCAATGAGTTTGTTGCAGGAACGAATCCTCTCAATACAGTAGAAACAAGGCTGTACTTTATTTCAAAGCAGTTGTTCTCAAGTTACAAGTGAAGCACAATTCTCCTTCTGCTGTAGTGAGGTCATAGATCCTCTCAGAGGATCCACTGAGAAAGCACAGAGAAAGCACAGAGAAAGCACAGAGAAAGCACAGAGAAAGCACAGAGACAGCACAGAGACAGGGACAGGAGTGAACAAGCACAGGTAGTGGAAGTAGTTTAACACCATCCAATTCAAATAAGCTCCCATGGTCTAATGTGTGTGTGTAGGTGTGTGTGTTTGTATGTGTGTGAATGTGTGTGTGTGTGTTTGTGTGTGAATGTGTGCGTGTGTATTGGAGAGATGTTCTCTCACGAGTCCCTGCTGTGACTAGACAGAATTCGGGGAGATTTAGTTTGCTATCTATCTTACGCGAGAAGTAGCACAATTCATTTGCTGGAATACATTTGGTGTAATCAGTGCCAAGTTTAGAGTAACACTCACAATGCATGATTCCCCTGGAGAGAAGAGAATCATGATGTTAGGTGAACAAAACAGACGCGATGCAGTATGACTAATACATCAGTTTTTAACACACTGTCACCTCTACTCCGAGTTTAGGTATTCACTATTATTATTATTTGTATTATGATTTGCTCAGATCTGACTAATTGTGTTCCAGTATACTCCTACAGGCTTCCCCCGCAAACCCTGAATCCTCCCGCCCCCGCTCCTCCTCACCAATCAAAGAAGCCATTTCGCCAAGAACCAATCAAATGGAGATCACACCTCCTACACACTCCCACGCACGCACGCACGCACCACACACACACCACACACACACACACACCACACACACACACACACCACACACACACACACACACACACACACACACACACACACAGAGACACAGAGAGACACACACAAACAGTGACAGTAGATTCATGGGTATCCCATTCGTTTGGTGGTGGGAAACAGAAGATACTTCACAAATAGTGAACTTCCAACGGTGCAAAAACACACAACATACAACATACTTGGAATTCATATGGTGCAATAAGAACAACTTGCCTCTGGTCTCTTTCGATCTCTATGGTGCAGCCTGGGTGCAGCCTGCTGTACTGACAGACTCAGTCACACAGAGCTCCACCCAGGGGTCTGGACTGGCTGCTTGTTCTGCTCGCAGGCTGGAAGCTATGCAAGTCCAACACAGGGGGACATGCTAACAGACACTAACATACACATACACACCTAAATGGTATACTGGTGACACACACACACCACACACGAGTAGCTCGCACACAAAAGAAGCACACACAGAGATGAAGCGTGCGCAAACAAGAAGCACACACATACAAGGCACACTCGAGCATAAATTAGGCCCAGAAGATACTGTGGTGTTCTCCCCCCGGAGACAGGACAGACCAGTCTGCATCAGAGCTCATTCATGCTGTCTGCATCAGAGCTCACCCATGCTGGCTATTCTTCACCTTCCTGAATTTGGGAACAATATTCACATGGTGCTATGGGCGGGCGTTTGGGGGAAGATGGCTTTTAGGATTGTGTTGAAAGGTGTGGTTATTTGACATGTATACTGCCAAATATGCACCATGCTGACTGTTTTTCAGAACAAAAGGAACATCCAAACTGTTACGGAATTTTGGAATGTTATGCTTCAAAGCACGGTCTGAGTTGAGCTCAAACGGTGTTGGCTTTACAGTTATCTAATGATCCGTGTATGTATGTATGTATGTACTGTATGTATGTATGTACGTACGTGTTTGTGTGTGTGTATTATACATACTATTAGCATGTGGGAAGGTGTGGAAAGATAAATGTTAATGTGAAAATCATATATGTAGAACTACATTTAATGAGGGTGTTTTGAAATAAATGTACAATATTAACTCGGACCCCTAACCCTTGACCCCTTACCCCTTCACCTCATGGTGCTCCAGCCAGTCCAAGCAGAGGCCAGAATACTGTCTCAACGCCATGCAAGGCTACAGTCACACTGTATTGACCCCTTCAGTATATACTGTTAACACAATATTGTACAGCTATGAATTCACAACTATGCAAGCGCAGTAGAAATAGTGCTGAGGAGTTGGTCATTGCTGGACCTGGATGGATCTGCCAACATGTTTGCCGCCTCATATTTGTTCTTTTTCCGTTGTTCTCAAGAGCACACAGTGTAAAGTACAAAATAACGGGAAATTGCTATTGATATTCATCATGAAAAAGGATTTTGATTGGTTTTACCTCTTTGTTAGTTATATTTTTCCACTGTACATTTTGTTTTCTAAATTGTTTTGCACACCGTGCCATTTTATTTCGTACAATATTTTGGTTTGTTTGTTATATGTCATCAATCTTTTTCATGTAGCCTAGATATAGATGTACATATTTGTTCCGCTTTTTCCCATCAGTGTGGCCTGCTGCCCCTTGTCATGGTGGTGTTGAGGAGGCCGGTGGTGTTAATCAGGCAGGTGGTGTTGATCAGGCAGGTGGTGTTAGCAGGCAGCATCAGAAGGCCTCGGGAGAGCCCCGCTTTGCTCAGACAAACACCCATCTGGATGGATGGAAATAGGGTTCGATTCTGAATGTGAAAACCCTTTCGTTCACGCATATGTTTTTGTTTCTTTAAAGTATCTGGAATGTTTAAATATCAGGGTTTGTTGACGAATGTGAATCTTGCAGCACTGAAGGGTGTGTGTGTGTATGTGTGTGTGCGTGTGTGAGAAATCACACACTGAGAAACAGTAAACGTAATTGTTTAGCCAAAGTTTCAAGCGCTCGGTCCGGAGGCTTGGCGGTGTTGTTGCAGGTTACCAGATATTATCTAGTTTTGTAGATCTGGAGGCAAATCGCCCCACTCTGTGGACAAAGCTGTCGAACTGATCAGTCACTATAAGCACAGTACAGGGTCAAACTAACCCCATATGGATGTATTTTAGGCGTATTATATATAAATAAAAAGCGATGTTTTTATTTTGTCAAGAATAATACTTTTTTTCTACTATTGATGTGTTTGCTGTTTCATTATTCCACTGCTTGAAAAAGTAGCTTTAGACATTTTGATGTGAAATGTAACTTATTTTGTCTTTTCTTGTGATTGACATTTGGGCTGTGAATACCTTTTCTGGTAGTCTTGTTCTGTTGATTCACTTAGATGGATTTGCTTAGGTGGGATCTCTCTGATATAATAATAAATAAATGTTCCTATATTCTTCAGAATGTTATAACGGAATAAGATTACTGTTTGGAGAATGTGTTTCGTAGAAGTCTGTGCCATTGTGATGTCCATGATTATAAGCACACTTGTATTTAGCACATACAACTGCACAAATAGCCTTTCACAACGCCAGGGAAGTTAGCCAGACAATATAACTGACCCATAATAAAAACTACATCCAGTGTGAGTGCAGTGGAGTGAATGTAGCAAATGACAGATTAAACATTGACTACGTACAACATATTATAGAATCATGATAGAACATTGCATAACAAATTCCCATGAGGGACAGGTTATCTGGGTACTGAGTTTTAAATTATTTGGCTAACTTCCCATGATGCAGTTAATTGAAACCATGATGACTCATCGGCCTAATCCTCACCCATTCCATTGTAGTGTTGGCTTTGACCTTCTGACCCGGTTCAAATTCTTGAAAAATCAAACTATCTTTTCTCCACTTAAAAAAAAATCTGTGAGCTGACATGGCTGGATGGGATGAGGCTGTGCAGTTTCCTCCTGTCCAATCATGTGACCTCGGACAGGTAACCTCCAGGAGGAAGGGAGGAAAGGGGTATTTGACAGAAGTCAAAAGAAGCCTCAATCTCTCTCTCTCTTTTTGTGTAACTTTGTGGTTTGGAATCTGATCCTCCATTCCCATTGGACAATTCTGAATGTACCAGACGCACCAGAACCAATTGGGGAGGAGTGACACTCTTTGCATCCTACGTTTGTCTGTCCTGTGTGTGTCCAAGTACAAGACCAGGCATCTGGAGAGTGTGACTAGATGATAAAATCACACATGATGACAATTTTGGGAGATGTGCTATTTTTTGTTGTTTACCTCCTGAAAAATACTATTTATCTGTGACAGTAAACAAAAATACCAGAGAATACAGATATTACAACAGAGATTCTTATTATATATATTAACAAATACTATAAAAACATGTACAGTTTAATCTGTTTAAAAGACACAAATGTGAGTATTAATTTCAATTTTATATATTTCCATTTTAATACATTGTAACGTGGTAACCAAGATGAAAATATATATTAAAAAATCAATATAAACAATTTTACAAAACGTTTCTGAACTGATTTTCTTCAGACTATGTATTGTATTAGTAATTTACTATTATTACATCATTATCATATGTATATTAGGATGAAATGATGAAGGCTGTATCCTTACTAAGGAGGTGAAAACTGACCTTGTAAAAAAATAACCACTACATAAAAACAAGCCTGAAGTCTATTTCATATTTATTCAATCATTGTGTTATCTTTCAATTATGGTGTCATATTGTGATGTTTGACACATAGGAAAACACACACCAGAATCAAGCCAGAGGAAGATGGCAGCCCAGGTTTTGCATAGTAACAGGACACCCGTGTGATTCAACATGTATAAATCTGCTGGCACGGAGAAGCAGAACAGGCAGCCAATGTACCATCCCACAAGTACCTCCCCCGCCACACTCTGAGTAAGGTGCAGTATTTTGAACTGGGATGTTGTGCATAATAGGGGCCGTAAAAAAGCTGGACGGCAGACAACAAATGGTCACAGACGGGCTTCTTTGGCATACACACACACACACTTACTTAACCATTGTATTACAAACAAGGCAGCCAAAATCACCAGTCATGTGATTAGACTAGAGAATCTCACAGCAATCAATGGAAATACTGTCTCCATTTAGAGTATCTAACAACTCTCCTGGCCTTGATAACAGTATCCAGCACTCTGCAAACTGACAAAGACTCAAATAAAACCCAGTTCTGATTGGAAAACCTTTAACACTAATAAAAACATCAACGATAGTAAAGAATACCCATTAAAGGTCAACCACCCACAAATACACTGTAGTAATATACTGGTAGAAGATACATTTCTGGTTTCCTTCATCTACAGTCAGTATAGATGTTCAAGTAACCATAAACATCTGCAAATGTTCCTTTAATAAACTCTCACTAGACAGTTGTTGCATATTCCTAACGATACAATTGAGAGACTGGCAACTGTAGCTTGATAGCTTTAATATTTACAGTTACTCTGTAGGGAATAGGGATGGCCAAATAAAGGGTTAGCGATATTCTCTTAGTTGAATTCCCCCTCTCTGATGAGGGCTCAGGAGAACAGTCTGGAACCCTGGCTCCCTCTTGTGACAAAACTCAGAAACACATGGAACATTATTTGCCAAAACAAACAATCCAAAGAAGAATAAACATTAGACATTATGAACTTACCTCAGATCTCTGAGCAAAAATGTCTGGATACTAAATAATAGACATAAAAAACCTACTGGTACATTCAATATTCTCAGTAGTTTTCCACAATGAAAGCAGTAACTATTCAACCCGAATAAATAGCCTCACAAAGAACAAGAAAAGCACAAATGGAAGAATTTTTCAACAGAAATAAAATCACTTACATACACATTTTATCTGGAGTGCGTCTCCTAATCATATCATTTTAAATGGCTTTTCTTCAGTAGCATATTCAAGTAATTCAGATGTCTGGTTGGAGGTAAAGTGAGTACCTTCTAGATTGACTCCACATTAAAAGAACCCCCCCCCAAGCGCGCGCACACACACACACACACACTCGACCACCCCTCCTTCCCTCAACGCACGCAGTAACATACACACACACACACTTTTTAAAGTGCCCAGTCTGCCGCAGGACAGTAACATCAAAGTAGACCATTGTTGCCAAGACTACAGTTGCTAAGACTACCTGTACGGTGCCTAATGAGACAATCCACAGCAGCTCTTAGTTACTGATCAGTCTGGCATACCAGGCTGCCTCTCAGCTCCTCGTCTACATTTCCTTTGCTGGGTTCAGGAGGGCAGGGAAGACTGCTGATTAGCTGAAGGGGATGGGGGATGGAGGGGGGGTGCCCCTCCGGCTACCCCAACAGAGGGTCGTCGTCGTCGTCATCGTCGTCATCCAGCTGGATGCGCTGGAAGGGCCGAGACGCGGAAGGACGCGGCTTCATGAAAGTGAACAGACCTGGAGAGGACAGATTCAACAGGGAGGACAAATAAATACACACATGCAGCAGCACTGCAGCGTAATCAGCAGGGTGGATCTGATGGAGGAGGTGTGAGTGGATCTGATGAGGGTGGGGATCTGATGGAGGAGGTGTGAGTGGATCTGATGGAGGAGGTGTGAGTGGATCTGATGGAGGAGGTGTGAGTGGGCAGGGTGGGTAGGGTTGACTCACCAGTCAAGGTGGTGAGCAGCAGCAGGACTCCCACAACAATCCCAATAACCAGGGTCAGGGACGAGCAGCTCTCCCCAGCCAGCAGGCAGCGGGCCTGGGCTAGGGAGCCGTTGTTGGGCCCTGGGGGGATGGAGAGTAGGTGGCACACCAGAGGGTACACGTCCACGCTCTGTAACACAGGGAGACTGTAACCGCTACGGAAGCCCGGTCCCACAGCCGCCAGGAAGGGGTGCATGCTGGGAAGTGTGTTGTTGTAGCCATGGTCACCCACTAAAAGAACACAGGAGATAGAGGGTTAAGAAAGTGTTGGTGTTTGTGTGTGTGTGTGTTTGTGTGCGTGTGTGTGCCTTACATCTTGGTAGCTCGCCTTGCTGGACGATGGTCCAGCCTTCATCTGCCACCAATATGATTGGCTGGATGTGTTCGTTGTTCCTGTAGTGCAGCTTATCAGGGATGGCTTCCTTTCGGTAGGCGGTCATGTGGGGGTGGCATTTCTTCAGCAGGGAGAAGACAACTCCTATGTCTAGACACACATACATGTCAATTAATTAAGCATGCACAGACATATTTTTATTTTTTCCTCAACAAGAGCATTTTTCATCACCTATATTCTTACTCAAGCCTTACTGAATTAAGTGGGAAGTGACTGTGTGTGTGTGTGTGTGTCTGTGTCTCACCAGCTGTGGGTATGAGAGCGGTCACTGCCGACAGGTCCACCAGGGTGTAGTTATCTGGGTGGAGACAGGAGTTCAGGCGTATGATGCGTTCGGGGGAACACTGGGCCATGCCGTGGTCACTGGTCACAATCAGGTTGATCCGACCCCACAAGCCTGTGCTGTTCAGCTCTGACAGCAGGAGACCCACATTGTCATCCACCTGCGAGTGGACACAGCAGACAGGTATGTGGGTATGACAGACAGGTATGTGTGCGTGACAGACAGGTATGTGTGCGTGACAGACAGGTATGTGTGTGTGACAGACAGGTACGTGTGCGTGACAGACAGGTATGTGTGTGTGACAGACAGGTACGTGTGCGTGACAGGCAGGTATGTGTGCATGACAGAGAGGTGAGTGTGTGACAGACAGGTGTTCGTGCCGCAGACAGGTGTGCGTACCACAGACAGGTGTGCAGTGTACCTCTTTCAGGGCATGGGCCATGGCGGTGGTGTTGTCAGGGCCGTACTTGTGACCTGTCCCATCAGGCTCCTCCCAGTAGAGGGCCGCAAACGACACTCCTTTCTCCTGGGCGACAGATGGGATGGATGGATGGATGGATACAGACACACGGACACATAGACATAACGCAAGGCTGTGGTTCAGCCGAAAGAACAGGATATATCACACCAGTGCTGACCTTCTCATCACCTAGCAACCACTTGACGACAAGGCTCAGGCGTTGCTGAAAGGTCATGGTAGAAGTGTAGTTCTGGAAGTGTGTGGCAGTGCGGTTTCTGATATGTACGTCAGAACCAGGCCACATCATCGCTGCCGTCGACAACCCGTAATCCAGCGCGTGGAGCCAGATGGGCTCCGCTTGATTCCACCAGAATGGGTCCCTATCGTGGGAGGGGCTGAATTTCTTGTGGGTCGCCGGGTCATACATGCTGGTGGCCAGAATCCCATGGGACTCTGCATACAGCCCTGTCACCTGGGGTCACGGGGGTTGAAAGGTGACCACTTTGATGGTTGCAGGATAGGGGTGAAAGGGTATAGATGCCAGGGCATACTGTACAGGTTGGGGGTCTCAGGGGTGAAAAGGTACAGATGACCTTCATAATAGTTGGGGGATTTAGAGTTGAAAGGTTACCAGGCTGTAGTGATTGGGGAAGGTCTTGGTGGTGAAAACATTGGTGAGCTGTTCCACTAGGACACCCTGGGTGTAGAGTTTCTCCAGGTTAGGGAGGGAGAATCTCTTGAGGTAGTCGGCTCGGAACCCATCAAACGACACCAGAAGCACTGGGGTAGGGGTAGTGCTGTTAACATCAGTTCCAGTCTGCGGCGCAGCAGAGAATGAGGAGCAGCCACAAAGGAATCCCAGCAGGAACCAAAGCAACATACTGAAAGTGTGACACTGACAGGTGAAAGTGTGTGAGAGAGAGAGAGAAAGATCAAGATCACGTTCGAATAACTTCTCAAACTGTCTTTTTTTTGTTGCTTCCAGTTACCACGTTCCAACCTCTCTCCCTCCAAATGTAATTTTCTAGTTTGCTTTTCAATTTGTCGAAGCTTAAGAAGTCAGCGAGAAGAGAGAGGCCATTGAGGTTTAAAGAGAACCGTGAAATTGGAGTAATCTATATTCGATTAGGTAGCGTCGCAGCTCTGGAAGATCTACAAGATCAGGAAATGACAACTCACTCACTCACTGTGGAGGCTACACAATACACACGGAAACAATACGGTCACCTGAGAAGCATGACGAGTTAAATAAATTGATCCTAACGTTTGATAAATAGATACATGGAGTTGCTTGCTTCCTTAACGACGTGACATAGCTCTATAGGTCGCTAGCTACAGCTACATCAACAACAGATTTCTGTCTAGATTAACTGTACGACTACTCACCGTTTCAACCAGTCCTATTAACTTGCATTTGGTGGCCAATATAAGCTATATTTACAGTAACTTTCTCGCTTGAAAGTTATTTGAAAGTCACGCTTGCTTGCTAGCAATATCATGCAAATGAAGCAGACAACGTCCGCAGTCTTGAAACTTCCTCAAAATAGATGCGCATCAGTTTTTTATGTTGACAATGCTAATAGACAGCTTCAACGTCCAATGAGAAAACAAAACAAAAACACACCCACATAAAAAAGCTTTAGGATTGGTTTAGCCTAATATGCTCAGCCTCCCGAGAGTCTGACAAGACAGGAGATCATAACTGAACCACCAGACCGTGTTGACAACGGTGAAATGAAAGTGATAGGATAGATATAACTTAAATATTTGTTTGACTTTTAGGGAAATCCTTAGAAGAAAATAAGTCGTACTGTGTATACATTGTTGCGTTTATAAATTGTTCATGTTGTTCTTCGAGTAGGCCTACATTGCTCCTGTTGGAGACACCAAAAAAGAACTTGCCTGAAAACATGCAGATTTTTCACATCGAATATCCATCACTTTGAATGAACTATCTATGTCTAGCTGATAGTCCTCCACAGAAAAAGCCTCCATAGCCTCACTGTTACACTGGTCTCCTTCCTCAGCCTTGTATAACCACATCCCACAGCCTCTTCTCTGGAGCCTCCACACAGACTCTCATGCAGCCTCCTCACAAACCCCAGCCTCCACACAGACACCAGCCTCGACTTGTTCCCCACAGCCCAGCACACTTTTTCTTCATTAAACTAGAGAGACAGAGCAATTATAATTAGTCCACACACAAACTTCACACCACACCCACACCCCACGCACACGCGCGCACACACACACACACACACACACACTTTAACAACCACACACACAGCACAAAGGTCCATCACAGTGTAAGTGTTTGTGTGTGTTCATATGCCTGCCCAGAGAGCATTTTGGGGGTACACACAAATACTCTATTGCTTAAATTGCTATGGTGTTAAACTCAGCAGGAAGAGGAACCTCTTCCTCCCCCTGAGCCTAGGGCCTCCACTTCAAGGCCAAGACAAAGACACAAGGTATAAGCAATGAACCTTGAAACACAGTAGTCAAATGAACACCTTCAACTTTCTCCAAGTGTGCCTTGCAAAGGGACAATGTTCTTTATTTGTTTCAGGTTGGAGCAGACATTGTGAGGGCCCTGTATAAAAGAACCCTGGAGCTCAATATAGAGTATAAGAGGCTTTTAATAAAAATTAAAAAAAACAAGGCTGGAGATAGAAAAAAAACAGGAATATGAGAAGATATAGTACATGACTGAATGAATGACACTAAACTTAGTTACACTGACATTCTTTTTCTGTGTTCCTAGGAAAGGGAGAACATGAGGATGTATTTGTTAAACTTTTTTCTACGTTTTGGTCTTTTTATAGGCCTACCTTTTTGTGGCTTTTTTGTTGTGCCTTTTGAGTCTTTTGTGGGGTAATTTCCTCAGTTGAGAATCTTTATCTTTCATAAAGATACTCATCAGGGAATGCCAAAGGGATTTGTCGGTCTCTAAATGTTTCTCTAAATTATTTGAATTCCAAGCATTATGTAGCCTACTATTCGTATAGTTAGATCTCCTTTTTTAAGATTCCGATATGTTTAATGTATGCACCTTCCTGCCACAGCAAATTGCTTGTCTGTGCAAACTTTTATGCCGATTAAAACCCTTTCTGATTCTAATGTTCTGGCTGTTCTGAGCGCACCTCTCAATATCCGCGCACCAAGCTCCACATCTTCTATGAACGGTAACGCCATTATCCTCAAAAATGAGTTAGTGGGCGGGGCTTTTATACCGGTTGATCTCTGATCTCCAACTTAACCTGCTCCCGACCAGGTTAGCCGTTCAGCATGTGTTACCATGGCGATCTACCCCGGTAACAAGTGATCCACCGTCGTAGTACAGAAAACCCTGGGTTAAACCTGAAGTTACCTCGCTAACGGCAAATCTAGATTCGTAGTACAGGCCCGTTTCAAATAAATGGGTTGTTATCAAGCTCTGTGGAAGCCGGGTAATAACCATTCATTTGAATCAGGTGTGCTGGAGCTGGGAAACATCTAAAACATGCAGGACAGCGGCCCTCGAGGACCAGGATTGGACAACCCTGCAAAGCGTAGCATACTATATTAGAATGGTTTTCACTCTTGGAATAATACAGATTATTCATGTGATGGCAGGCTAAACAAAAGAGTGTGACTGTTTGTGCTGTTCTATGGGCAATCTTTATAGAAACTTCAGGAGATGCACACATGTACAATCTTTATATTGATATACAGAATTGTTTATTTGTGTTGTACATAGTTTTTTGTACTTGCACTACCATTAGCCAAAGGTTAACCACCAGAATAAAGGTTCTAGAAATACAAACATGTTGTATGTATGCATTTTATATGGATTAATGGATACTGAGGCAGTCCTATTATGATGTCAGCACAATTGGCTCTGAACCAATGGAGACAATGGAAGCACTTTGGAACACTGTTAAACATTCCAAAATATACACAAGAAAACAACAAGTTCTCAAAGACACCAGATCTACTTTCATGCAAACCATACAACCATGATGAAAATGAATCCCATCACACAGTTTGTGTCTCCTTCTGCTCTCTCAGCTACAGATTCCACACAACCCTCCAACCAGTTCTCCGCCCCTACATGGGGCTCCGACAAAGACCAAGGGGATGCATACATATATGTGCCCCTGAAGAAAACAGTGGATCCTAAAATCATCGTCATCGACTCTTCCGATGAAGACAGCTCGGATGATGAGCCTCCAGACAAGACCTTGTCCGTGCATTTGTTGGCTAACGGGACGGCCTCCTATGCTAGTGGCGAGTCTGCAGGGATCCATCCGGAGTCGGGCAGCCACTTCATGGCCTCTAGCTGTCCTCCACAACAGCTAGACCCAGCTGCCTCTGCTTACCCTGGGACGAGCACTTACATCTGCCCCCCACAGCCGGCTGCCATAGCTCTCAGCCCTGTCAATACCTGGCCTCCACAGCACCCTGGTGATATTATGTGGCCCAGCCCCATGAGTCATCCAAATGGAAGCACCTCTAACCACTACAATGGGTCAAGCGACTACCACCCTAACTCTGGCTTCTTCACATACCCTCCACCACAGCAGGCTAACTCTAGCATGACTGTGTACAATCCACAGCAGGCTAGCACCTCAACATGCTCTTGGAGCAACACGACCACCTCCCTTCCACGAGACTCCAGCTCTCTCTATCCCAATGACGTAGAGATGATCTCTGCTCCGGCCAGCCCAAGGGTCACCAATATGTTGGATGAAGTGGAGGACATGGAGGTGGACTATCCACAGAACCCCTTCTACCAAGGATCTCTTGCCAGAAAGAGGGTGTGGGAGGCCCCACTGGACCGCTGTGGCCTAGCAGAGGGCGAGCCCGTCCCCAAGAAGAGGCCCAGCAACAGCTTCAATGTTCAGGCTCTGGTCCATTGCTTTGGCTCCAGCACTGGAAACAGTATTTGTGGATCCATCCAGACCCATGCCCACCCCCAGCTGGGGGGCATCCAGAGCCACTCTGAGGCCAAAACCAGAAAGAGGGTGTGGGAGGCCCCACTGGACCGCTGTGGCCTAGCAGAGGGCGAGCCCGTCCCCAAGAAGAGGAAGATGATTGTTAAAGTGAATCGTCCTCTTACGCGACGGAGGGTGCGCTGAGGCAATGTTGTCAGTTTTCCTTCTTTGAGGCGGTGAAAGTTTCCGTTTTAGCATTCCATCAAGAGGATTGTGCCACCACTATTTTCTTTTATATATATTTTTTACTAAAGCATTATAAAATACTCATATTTGTAGAGTTGCACTCAATTAAGAGTGCTTGATTGACAAGTTAATAAAAAATTATAAGCATGTGTTCCAGGATTTAATTGTTTTTTTATCTTGAAATGTAAAATAAGTCTGTACAATAAAAAGATGCGCTCGTTCACCTTGTGGAAGAAGTGCTTCCCCTGCGGGGGTCAAGAGGGGTGAGGAGGGGGCAAAGCGCAACGTGTGCACACACACACTGCATAGTGAGTTGGCGTACAAGTCCTATAGGCACTGATACCCCTTCCTGTCGATTCAGACGTTTTAGAACACATCTATATGAGGGATGCACAGTGCTCATTTATGTGTTGTGTCTGAACAAGGTTGAACACCTTAAGCAAGGGTTGTCCAATCCTGGTCCTCGAGGGCCACTGTCCTGCATGTTTTAGATGTTTCCCTGCTCCAGCACACCTGGGGCCTGTACTAAGAATCAAGATCAACATGCTCTGGATTACTCTGTTACCCGGCTACACAAAGCGTAACAATCGCAATCACGATAAGCGGTATCACGACGGCAGCTATCAACTCTCTAACTCAACCCAGATCTCTTTCCAATCGAGAGATGTGCGCGTTCACATGAAGGGGCGGTGTTTGCACCGTATATCCAATCGCAAACATGGACAAAACAAGAGCCGCATATTTCACGGAGGAGGAGCGGACAATAATCTTACAGACTTTGTCTACTCCTCCTGCGTGAAATATGGTTACACAAACATATCAGGAATACAGACATATAATACAGGCAAAAATCTACGGATGCGCTGCTGCTAAGCTGGTAGAAAATAGCAGACGCTGTAAATGCGTAAGCTACATGACTTATTGATATCACTGTCCCAGGCACAAGATGTGACCATAATTACACGTGTGCATTCCATAACGTTAAACTTTTGTTGCTGTATTATTTTAGTTGCAACCCTGGAAGTGGCAAATGATCGTGGGAGCAAATAAAAAAATACATATAAAACATAATTCAAAACGGTATTAGCAGTAGGCAATACTTGCACATATTTTACGCCCACAAGTGCAAGGCTTAATTGCCTGAGTCAGTCCCTTTTGTAGGATATTGGTATAGCTAAAGGGCCTAACAATGAAATTGCTTACAGCTAACAGGAAGAAAAATTAGTCAAAGACAACTGGGGGGGGCCCTCCTCCATCTTGATAGGTAGTGGTGGTTGAGGATCTCCGGGACTCAACTGCAGTGTTGCGCTGGACTGTCTTTATCCTCCAAGCCAAATAACCAGATCCACCATCAGCATCATAGTAGTGCTCCTGTAAAATTCAGAGAAGAACAAAACTTAACATAACTGATGGGTCACAGCAATACAAGGCAAATTCAGAATAACCTCCCTGCATAAATTGTAGTATAACCCATGCATTTACAAACTTACATATCCATTTTTTGAGTAAGGATCTTTGAGGTAAGGAAATAGAGTGATGATGCCAAGAGCGTATTTTGTTCGGACATAGGTTGGTGGGATCCTCCTTTAAAAGTAGAATAACATTATTTTTCAAGCTTTAAAATTGTAATCAAGTATAGAAAATTGATTTTGTGTCAAATAAACAAAAATCTTAAATGTCAAACTAAAGAATTATTATTAATAAGAATAAAGTTTAAAAAAAAATATAATCTCTTTAGTAAACCTTATTAATGCAAACAAATGACTTGTGTTATCATGATAACTATTAGTCTTTTTGTTTACATTTCCCTTTGCTTCTTTTGCACTGATCATACATTCGCCCATTTTTTAAGGGATGTATTGGCTAATTAATTTGTTAAACTTAATTGCTTTAATAGTTTTGCTCCAGAATTATTCTGCCACAAATTTGTTTCCATAAGCCCCTTTTTATTGAGTAATAGTAGACCAGAATAATTCAATAGCTTTTAATAATGGAACAGGGTTCTGTAACCACTGCACATCTTATGCTATTTGATTTAATATGGGCACCATTGAACATAAAATGCTTACCCATGAACTTCCATCATGTCAGCCACCAGTGGGTTTATCATATGTCGCCGTGTACCATCCGTCAATGTCTTCGTTTTGTCATATTCATGTAACACTTTTTCTCCCCCTGGCTTGGACTGAAGAATATCTCTCACCATCTAAAAATAATCAGACAATTAGTTATCATGTTAACCTTTACTGCAACAAGACCACAGCTTGTCTGCACAATATCTTTGTGTTTCATTTTATTAACTCATTTCATACATTCTTTTATTTATTAGCTATATACCGCTTCTGCTGATTCCCGATCAGCGTGGGTCCTTTTCACCCCACTACCTTTCTCAAGAATTATTGTTGCATCAGATGAATCAGATGGCACAGAGGATAAGGTGTCTGACTCAAATGACATTTCTGCTTGATCTTGTTGAAGCACAACTGCAAGACAGTTAAAAGAAATACAAAAATTGTTATACCTTCACATCTCTATAATACTCATCAATAAAAAAGCACATTACAGTTCATGATCCTAATTGTTCCCCTAACAAAGCGAAGTCTTACCGCTAGACTTTTCAGTGGACACATTGATGGTAAGGTCCCCTGCTTGTTAAAGTTCCTCAAACACATCTGCATCCACCTCTGTCCCTGATGCATCTGTCAAGTGCAAGTCTGTCTCTACAGGAAGACCTAACTTTCCTATTACTGAGAGAATATCAGATTTAGACAAATGGTCCTTTTTAACCTTCTATTGACATTTGTATTATTATAATCTCTGAGCAGTGTGCAGAATACTTTAAATACATTTTACATCATACTAGGGATGTGAACAATGTGTCGACTCAACGGTCGATTCTCGACTCGTGCTCTAAACGACTCTAAAAATAGAAATCGATAAATCGTTTTTCAAAATAAATTTTTTTTTACTTATTTTTATGTTTACATTTTTTACATAGCCTACAAACTTCTTCAATGTCCTTTAAAAACAGTGTAACCCATTTCTGTTTTCAAAATAGAACTATAACTATTAAAAATGATCAAAATACAATAAATCCTTGTCTTTTTTTTCAAATGGGAGAGCGGTGTAGCAGAAGTGACTGCTACTGCTAGCTTTTTGCACACGTTACACTAACGGTCACTTCTGCTACACCGCTACGTCTCCCAAGAGCGATCTCTTCTTCTGTCCTTTCATGACAATGGCATCTTCACTTAAAAGTCCGGTGTGGGATAGTTTCCTAAAGATTGATGACAGAACAGTTCAGTGTAAAATATGTCTCATCAAGTTTGCTTACCATTCGTCCACAACCGTGATGTTGAATCACCTGTCAAAGAGGCATCCCAAGCCTTCCAGCCGGCAAGGCAGCATCGCGGACTTTACGGTGAGATCCGGTCACTGTGATAGCCGCCGGGCTGAAAGAATCAGCGAGTTGACAGCTAAGATGATAGCCGGAGATATGCTGCCCATGAGCGTAGTAGAGGGGACGGGATTCCGCGATCTGATTGCATTTCTCGAGCCAGCCTACACAGTGCCATGTCGCCAAACGATGACTGTGAGGCTGGAGAAAATGTATCGTGAAGCAGCAGCCTCCCTCCGCGCGATCCTGTCCTCAGCCGATAAAGTGGCGATCACCACTGATGCCTGGACAGCTTTGACGACTGAGTCATACTAGAACAACGCCGACACATGTTGCCTGGGAATTGACAGGTTCACAATCCTGCTCTATGCTCTGTGATATTTTGTTTATCATAATTTTTTAACTTCTAAGAATCAACTTAACTTCATAAAAAAAATGCATTATTGGTGTGCCCCTGATGGCAACATTTGAAATATGACGGGTGGGCCAACTGGGCCGCTCTCTTAAAGGAATGCGCAGATCATTTGAACTCTTCAACTGCTGCAGCCGCGGCCCGAAAAAAAGAGAAGAAATCGATCGATTTTTCGATTTATGCCTCCGACACGTCGACTCACAGTAAACGAGTCGTTTAACATCCCTACATCATACACCAATTGTGCATTTTGACTTGCTCACAAGACATGATTGGTCAACATAATAAAATACCAATTGATAGGTGAGGCAATCATACATTACTTAAATTAATATAACAAATCAAATAATAACATGAACTGACATTCAAAGTAGTACAAACCTTTCTGAATAAACTTGTTGAAGTCTTCATAGCCTTCTTCGGTCTCTGCCACCTTGACATACTTCTGACTTGGACCAAATCTCACCTTGACCAACATAATGTCCTACAAAGAAAACATGTTGATTCATTAAGTCTTCCAACTTAAGTCATGTTTTGTTTTTCCCTTGCCTTTACTAAGCAATTTTTAATGACTACTCCGTCTGCCTCTGACATTTGTATTTTTCTGGTTAGTGTGATATCGACACACATGCTAGCAAACAATATCGACTGTACATTAGCTTACCGAACGTGAGCCACATGGCAGCCCGACACGCAGACTTCGAAGCACGTTTTTACCAAGACGTAGATTTATACATTAAAATAACTTAGTTTGCAAATAGATTATGTAAAAATGTTAATACACTGACTTTCCGTGTGTTTTAAATGACTAATCCTTCCACCTCTGACATTTTATTTTGTTCTGGTCAGCCTTGATATCGACACAAACAAATGCTAGCTAGCTCTAACAGTCTCGGCTACATTCTAGCTTATCGAACGTTAGCCACATGGCAGCCCTACCCACAGACTTCGACGCACGTCTTTACCAAGACGCAGATTTATACATGAAAATAACGTAATTTGCAAGTAGGTTATGTAAAAAAGGTTAATACACTGACTTTCTGTGTGTTTTAAATAACTTTACTTAACATTTTAACCAAAACAACGAAAGTGCAAAGAGCAGAGCAGGAACTTGGCTTACCGCGGAAAGTCCAGACACAAAGAGGAAGTAAAGCCAACGGAACAGAGCAATAAGTGCTGTCAAAATAAAATGCTCTCGATAATTTCTCAATAACCCCTACACATTTCCCTTTATTTAAAAGTGTCTAACCTTAATATGAAGCCCAATACACTTGTTTAAACAATTTGATAGACATTTGGGCGAAATAGCAGCAAAAAAAAAGTACAATCACGGTTCATAATATTACGTTAGTACAACGAGTCACGATATCAACTTAGACTAGCTAGCTACTTAGTGACTATTCATCCTGGCTACAGTAAACCAGAGACTTTGGCTTAACATTCTTGTATGCTATTCTGTTAGGCTAGCTAAACATGGTGAGCTGGATATCTAATGTTAGCTAACCAACAAGGATACATTTTCCAAAGTTAACGTTACCTGTAGAAATACACACTACTGGGTATACATTTTTTATGAATAGACATTTGCTTCGACATACTTACACACGAATCTTCTTAGTCACAGTGATGTCCGAACGTGTCCAGTCTACCAGAAAAAAGTTGAGTGTCTGTCTGGCAACGACCGTTTGCTTCCCGCCTCTTTCAAACAATCACATGCAGACTTCCGGGAGAAATTGTTTTTTTTATGGCTCTGGGTAACACCAGAGCCAAAGAAAAAGCTCTGGGTCTGGGTCTATGGCTCTAGGTAACACTAGATGTATTGTAAAATCAACACTGTAGAGTTGTTTGCAGAATATGATATTTGACTCCCAGTATTAACATCAACTCTTTTTGAAGAATAACTCTCTTGTAGTTGATTAACACTAAACCCAAGTTGAAATAACTCTATATTTTTACACTCAACCCTAACACTGCAAATACAACACTTTTGATTTTGCTGTGTAGGATAGGGGTTACAGTGTTTTCTAAATATAACTTGGACTTATTGGAATGCTCCCCTGGTGACTCAGGCCTAGGATGACTGGGGACGATTCCAGTAGCATTGCTGTGTAAATTCCCGGTGTGAGAGTGTAAGGTGTGTGTGTGTGTTCCTGCCTGCAGTGCTGGATAACTGTCGTGGGTGGGGGCTTTGAAGGCTCTTATTGAAATAACATTTGCAGTGTGCTGCTGTTCACAAGGAGAGGAAAAAGGGAGCAGTGAAAAATATGAGAATGCACCCCTCATCTCTTCCGCACGCACACACATACACACACACACGCACACACATTCAGACACACACATACACACACGCGCACACGCACACACATTCAGACAAACACAGACACACACACGCACACACATTCACACACACACACGCCCTCCCTCTCTCCCGGGCTATTTTTGACCTGCACCCTCACACTGTCAGCTGGGCCGTGAGTACAAATGCAAACCTCCAGGACAGGACCAACACACACACACACCCCGATGCAAGAAAGTAGAGGCAGAGACAGAGAGTTGAGAAATTGGACTAAATACAGATCCCACACAGAGTGCGACAGCAAGCTGTAAACAGAGACAGATCATGCACACACCTCTGCAGAGGGCAGGCTATAGAGACTAAACTGAAGTTTTCCCCATCTGGGTGAGTATTGAAGATGACAGACACTGCCACTGAGGATGACAAGGATCCGGATATTGAGTTGTTTGTCAAGGTAGGATGTGTTTGTGTATTGTGTTTTGATGTTTTTCTATGTGTGTGTGTGTGTGTATGTTTAAAACCAGGTCAGATCAGTAATCTCTCAACAGTGACACCTCTCAGCCTAGCGCAGCAGGTGTGTGTGAGAGGAAAGGAGAAGTGGAGTGAATTCAGTGTGTGACTGGAGTTTGGCTGATGTAACTCTTCCCTGTGTAGATACTGTGTGTTTGTACTTTATAAACATCTTCAGCTTGTACCATGTTTTCCATGTTGTTGTTCCCTGCTGGCTGTGTGTGTGGAGCGATGTTGTAACCCAACACGCGTGCTCCAGTGTAATGTTCCCCTCCGTGTGTCTGACTGACGCAGCAACAGGAGTCTCTCTCTCTCTCTCTCCTCTCTCTCTCTCTCTCTCTCTCTCTCTCTCTCCTCTCTCTCTCTCCTCCCTCCTTCTGACTCCTTCTATCTGTCTTTGTCCCCTCTCTCTCTCTTGTTCTCTGGCTCTCTCTACCTTTCTCTCTCCCTCTCCCATCTCTTTCTCTGTTTCTCCCTCTCTTTTTATCCGACTCTCACTTGTTGTCTCTCTCTCTCTCGTGCCTCTCTTCTCTCTCTTTCTTCATCTCTCCTCTTTAGTCCAACATACCTACTAAATTATTACTGGGGTCCATTCAGCAGTGAATGTATGAGGTTAAATGGTCTGATTATGAGGTGCCTTCTGACACGACCCTGTGTTTGTGTGTGGGAGGCGGGGTAGTGTGGGGCTATGGGGCAGGTGGAGTGTAAGTGTGGGGTAAAGTGGGGCTATAGGGCAGGTGGAGTGTGTGGGGGAATTAGTGTGGGGGGGGGCTATGGGGCAGGTAGACTGTGAGGGGTAACATGGGGCTATGGGGCAGTTATAGTGTGTGTGTGGCATGGCTCAGTGAAGCATCTAATGGAAGGAGTGTGTATTATTAATGGAGCAGCATGGTGTCCCGTTACAGTGATCCTTTTCACCTCCGTCACACGCTGTGCCACCAGACACCTCCAAGCCCACCTCTTCACTCAGACCTCAGGGGCGGGCACTGATTCCCTTCCTGTGTTATTAGACAGCACACATGGGTCAATTACTGTTTGCAAAAACAATGTTTGTTTGTCTGTCCGTGGACTTGTGTGCGTGTGTGTGTGTGTTTTCCAGGCGGGGAGCAATGGGGAGAGTATAGGCAACTGTCCGTTCTCCCAGCGTCTCTTCATGATCCTCTGGCTGAAGGGAGTGGTCTTCAACGTCACCACTGTGGACCTCAAGAGGTGCTAATTCCTCTCTCTCCCCCTCTTCTCACTCCTCTATCCCTGTCCATCCCTCACTCTCTTTTCACCTTTCTTTCCCCCTCTCTCTCAGTCTCTCTGTATCTAGCTTTCTCTCTCTCCTGCTCATGTTCCACACTTCTCTCACTCCCCTCTCTCTTCTCTCTCTCTCTCTCTCTCTCTCTCTCTCTCCTCTCTCTCTCTCTCTCTCTCTCTCAATTCACATTGGTCACACATACAGTAACACAGACTGCTGTCCATCTCCAGGAAGCCAGCTGACCTCCACAACCTGGCACCAGGGACACACCCTCCGTTCCTCACCTTCGATGGAGAGGTCCGCACGGACGTCAACAAGATAGAGGAATACCTGGAGGAGATGCTGGCCCCACCCAAGTACACACACACACACACACATACACACACACAAGCTTCTTCACATGCACACTCACACACATATACATACTCACATGGATACATACACACACAAACACTCACACAGGAGCAGATTGGCACAAACACACGTACACATTGTTTACACTAGTCTGTCTGAGTTGTTTAGGGTTATTTTAATGTGTTCTTGTTTTTTGTTCAGATATCCTAAACTGGCAGCAAAGCAGCGTGAGTCAAACACAGCTGGAAACGACATCTTCGCCAAGTTCTCAGCCTACGTCAAAAACACCAGACCGCAGAACAACGCAGGTGTGTGTGCGTGCGTGTGCATATCCCACTGACATATATGCAGACAAAAAACTGAATTTTGTGTTCAGCTTGTGTTTGTGTGTGTGTGCCCTGCAGTGTTAGAGAGGAGTCTCAACAAGGCTCTTAGCAAGCTGGATGAGTACCTTCTCAGCCCCCTCTTAGAAGAGCCCAGAGGAGGCCATGCAGGACCCGGGGGGGGGTCCACCCGGAGGTACCTGGACGGAGACGAGCTCACGCTGGCTGACTGCAACCTGCTGCCCAAGCTACACGTAGTCAAGGTAACACGCCTCCAGTCCAATCAGCTTCAGGCAGGAAGCTATAATATAATATGGCATTATTCAGCAGACAGGAAGAGAAACATTCCATAACATGAAAGAACAAAGGGTATTTGTGTCATATCTGAGTGGAGAAATAATAGAATGGATAAAACATTGTCCTGGGTTATTTATTCTCAAGATTTCCCAATAGATTAGTAAATAGATGGTATTTTAGATCATTAGAGGAAATAGAGTGCTGTTGGGAGCACTCCATCTGTAATAATCAACTCTATATTGGGTTTTGTCCCCAGGTGGTTGCTAAACGATACCGAAACTATGACATTCCCTCCGAGCTGCAAGGGGTGTGGCGTTACCTAGGCAACGCGTACAGCCGAGACGAGTTCACCAACACCTGTGCAGCGGACGTCGAGATCGAGTTGGCCTATCAAGATGTGGCCAAAAGGCTGGGAAAGTGAGAGAGCGTCCAATATGAGTCACCCACCCCAATCAATGAGAAGACCCCGTTTCTTTACCGAGGTTGAGATCCAAAGTTTGTTCACGGTGTTGATCAGTATGTACTTGCTCCTATTTCAATAATAAATCTATTTTCTCAGATCTGCCGCCTGATGCTTGTCCCCAAGTGAATTGGCCTAATGCACGTTCTTGCAGTGAAGCCGTTTTTTTTTACAACAGCTTCACGTAATTGCTTTCCATAAACAGCAGATGGCAGTGTAAGCATTCTCCCTAGCTCTGTACAGCTATCGTGATATTTTAAAAAATGCACAGAAGAGGAGTTGGGAGAGGACATAAGAATAAAAGAAGAGATATGAGGTGAAGAATAGTCGAAGAGCAGGAGCCGGGGAGAAAAAAGGAGGTAGTGAGGAAAGGGAAGTGAGTATGTCAGCTAAGGACGCTTTTTAAAGTACAGTATACCAACTGTAAACTGAAATCACAGTTCCAATGAGCAGATCCTTAAACTTTCTAACAATTTCTCATAAGAAATCTGAATTTTTAATGTTAGTATACAATCAGTAATGACATACGTTGTGATTAGACTGTGATGAGGCTGTTAAAATATTCCACAAGGCATTTTCTGTCTTCCTTAATTCATGAACAAAGTGTTTATCAAAGTGCTTAAAATTTAGACATTTTGAAATTGAGGCTGATTATAAATCATGAATCATAAAGGAAGATAATGTAAGAGTTGAGAGGGTAAGAGAGGGGGAGGTGAGATGTTGACTGGTGGTGGATTAGAGTCAGGGGAACATGATTTATGGATGAAGAGAAAGACAGGTTTACAGATTGTGTATATACTGGATCTTTTCCACTCGCTCTGTCTCCCTCCCTCTCTCTTTCCATCTTTCATCCTTTGGATTGCTGTCTTTCTCCCTACCTGTACGCACTGTCTCTCTTTCCCTCTAATTCTCCTGCTTTCTCTCTCTCTCTCTCTTGCACAGCAGGATGTGTACATTCAGACAGTCAGTAGTAACCGCTGCAGTAACAGCAGGCCCCTGGAAGCTCGTCAAGCAGACAGGGTGGTCAGTTTGTGTCGCTCTGCTCAGAGTCACATCCCTCTCAATATGGCTGGCAGACTAGGAAATATGAAAATGACTGTTGCTTATTGGAAACCCAGGTATGGAGAGGTCATTGCATTTCTAATGCTGGTTTCCACTTCTGTATGTTTTGTCTCAGACGTGGATTTAAAAAGTATCCTGTACTCAAATGACCCAAACACACACACACACACACACACACACACAAACACACACATCTGACAGGTTCATCAGAACTGGTACAGCCTTCCTCTGGGGGTTGTCAGGGTGGACTAGCTCAAGAGGGTGCTCTCAGGAGTTGAGTAACAGTGCATCGTTACAATGACTGTGCTGAATAGTTTTCTTTATCATTTGATGAGAAGTAGGTCGTCTATGACAGCTTGTGGACAGAGCCCTCTTCAAATGAGTGGGCAGTTTGTTGTTCATGTCTGACACGTTCAGAGCAAATCTTTTCCCAAACACAAAAGGGAAAATGTCCATTTACTGTGAGGCCCTGCCACAGGCTGGACGGATGTGTGTTTATGTGTATTTGTTTTTATGGTTGTCTGTTTGTGTGCCTGTGAATGTGTGTTTGTGTGTGTGTATGGGTGTTTACGTTTGTGTGTACATTCTGTGTCTGTGAATGTGGGCAGAGATGCCCCTTGGTGAAGCCTCTTCTACAAGCCTCATGTGGGCTGGCAGCTGGACAGTAGATGGTACCAGAGGCCATTGAGGTGGAGGTCATGGGCGGTAGTGTGTATAATGAGTGGGAGAGGTGGCTGGGTGGCGTTGGCCTTTCTGTGGGACTAGCAGCCATTATGGAAGTGTGTGACAGCCTAACAGGCTCTAATGGCTGGGCCTGGGATCAGGCGGACAGAGGTAACATGGAGCTAAGTGGACCACCCTCCACCCCTTCACAGGCTCCAGTCTCACCCCTTTACAGGATCAAGTCTCACCCCTTCACAGGATCAGGTCTCACCCCTTCACAGGATCAAGTCTCTACCCCCAACCACCACCACTGGCCTCAGTCTCAGCATGTTCCACTCTCCCCCGGCCCCTCTTATTGCAGTGAAATGTTGACAGGTGAAGCGGAATATAAAGCGTGGCCACATACATACAAACATAATTGAATTCAATCTTTTACAATGTCTGCGTCTCAGTGCCAAACAGATATTTGTGTTTGATCTATCAGCAAGGTTTCTGTTCTAACTACCTTGTACAAAAACGTCACTCCTTTTTGTATTCACTAGGTGCTCATTAACAGTGTGGGAGCCCAATCAGGAGTACTTGCCTAATGGTCACATTTCATTGAGGGTTTGTTGTTTGTCCTGCTATATTATTTTTCTCTGATTTGTTGTCTTTCAGTGGCAGCTGGTGTTGACTGTGTGTGCTCTCCCTGCGTTCACGACTGCAAACTGCTTTTGCACAGTATGAATGGTAGCCTGTAATCACTGGTTTGTGAGGGGCAATTAGTTACAGAGGGATAGCTGGAACTGCGAGGACAAATTAAATATTTCCTGACTTTGAAGCGCAAGTCATACGTTATTGTTTGTTTGTGTGTGTTGGGGGAGGGGTGCATGATGACATCAACTGGGTCAATCTGGCCGACACTAACTAACCCAAGTACATCTAGTACATCACTGGTGGGCTAACAGCCTGTTTTTGAAATGTACTTGCTAATCATTAATTTAACAATCTCACATCCCCTTTACACATTCATGTCCACATTCTAGGGTAAAGCAATGGAAACTAGAGAGCATACAATTTCTGGGGAAATTGTGAGGGTGTGCCTGCATATTTTCAAGCATTTAGCCTACTCATAGTCTATTGCATAATAATTCATTAAGAACACCCTTGGAAAGAATTCTGTAACAACGTTATCACTGGAAATATTTCTGATGGAATCGCGATTCAAACAGTAGCTCTGTCTGCTAACTTATGACATGCCCGCAAAAACGTAAATACGCTTGACATTTATTCAGTGGAAAATCGCTCATGCATAAAAAGCTCAATAGCGATCATTGTCAGTAATAACGCAAAATGCGATATAGCCCTTTGTGGAGAAGCTGCCCCGGTAAATTGTATACTACAGTGTTCGAGTCTTGGTTGCGATCGTTGGTTGAACGTTCCGTTGTACGGTTTAGGCTGAAATTAAATATTGCTTTCATGAACAGATTGACGGCTGTGTCAATGAACTTCGGGTTAGTAGTCAGACAGTTTCACCTATTGAAATACTTTTGATTTAAGGGAGTGCCGAACATTTTCTGTCGCCGTTTGACTCCCTACTGTAAACAGCTGTGGATGTTTTTGTTAGCTACACAGTGTCTCGCGTAGGCTACAGCGTTGCAGTACTGGTTTGAAATCACAGGTAATGATTATTTCACCAACAAATCGTTTACTTGTAATCTAATGTCATAATAAATCGTACAACGAAAATGTATTTGTGAGTAATGTTTATTTTAACGATTGAAAACAGATGCAGCCTAGACCGCTGTAGTATGTGTTGCCCGGGCAACATAGGCTAATGTCATGATGCTAATGCTTCAGTGAAATAGTAGACTACCGTTTCCGAAAGTCGATGTAGTTCCTCAATAATATTAGCTTATATTGTACATTACACTTAACAATTGTGTTTCATATCAGAAAGTAACATTAGTAAATAGTTATCACCCTGGCCTCTTTGCTTGTGGCGTTTCTGCAGCTGCCTTGCAGTATCGTTAAAGCTATAGTTAGCCTATAGCTATCTCCCAGAAGTTAACAAGCTGCTAAACTAATGTTAGGCTAGAGGTAGTCACGCGTGTTTCGTGACGTTAGTAGCGTCAGTGACTGTGGCTAGCAAGTTAGCCAGGTAAATAAAAAG